>PVIY010033673.1:0-27832 GCA_004026745.1 Myrmecophaga tridactyla
CTCCCTCTGCCACTAGCGCCCCCGACGCTGCTGGCGGGGTGTGCTGTTGGGACACATCCTCTGCTGACAGAAGCATCCATGCAGTCATGTGTCTCCCCCGGCACGAAGCCTAAAAGCTAAATGGAAGCTGTCCACCGGGGGCCTGGAGGCAAACAGGAGGTTGGGCCTTGGACAAGCCAAGATATGCTCAGGATGATATGCTGCAGGAAAGTATACACTCTTCTAGGAGAGCAGCAGTAGAATACTCTACTCAAGGGGAAGGAGAAATTTAGGGTTAGACTAGCGAGTGATGGGGAGCAGGGCTATCAGGTAGTATTTGAAGCTTCTGCTTTAAGCCAGTCGTGTTTTCATTTTAGAATAGCAACGGCCAATGGAAAATGTTCTGCTGTCTGTCCCACGCTGAGCCTTCGATCCACCTGTGCTCCATGAGGCAGCCCCACCCCCACCCCCGATCCAGGCTATCTGTTGCCAATAATTGCAGATGAAAGAGAAGTGAAAGACATTCTACACGGGCTCCACCAAGCTATCCTGGTGCCCGGGGAAGCAAACTCTGGACTCTGGGTTGAAGTGATGTCTTTTAAATCCCAAAAAAAAAAGTTGGAGAGGAGTCCGAGATCCACGCTGACTTGTTCCACACTCCGCAGCCCTCCCAACCTCCCCCAGTGAAGTCTGGGGGTCAGGTTCAACTTCGGGAATTCTTGGTTCAGTGCCAAGCCTGCATGGTTCCAGGACTATGCAGAAATGGTGAAATATGGGTATTTGTCCCACCTAAAAGGGCAAGTTATGATTAACAGGTCAGAGACACGTTTAGGATATTCTGTGGGGTTTGTCACCACCTTATACAGGACGCATGATGGGTCCAGATACTGTCACTGGCACTTCTCCTTCATGGACCGCGGCAGGGTGGGGGTGGGGACAGTCAGCTGCCATCACCAGGACTTCCAGTTGTTTACATAAGGGGCCATTGTGATCCAGGAAAACACTGGCCCTTCGATCTAGCTCAACACACCCATGAAACACACACCTCCCAATAGGGAGAGATGAAGGGTAAACAGGCAGCCCAAGGCTATTGGAAGGTGCTTTTGTCAGCACTGTTTAATTGCAGAGAACAGAAATGCACCCAAAGTAGTTTGACACAACTAGAGGAATCCTCTTTGATCCTTCCCCAGAGGCGGGCTGCAGGCAGGCTGATAAACATGTCTAAACATGTTCATACAATGGGACCCCACCCCACCAGACACGGCTGATTGGACCAGGGGTGGATGCTGACCTGTACTGGACCTGCCAGAGCCTTTTTCCTGGGCATTTGGACAAGGGACACAGAGAACTCAGGACATGTCTGTGGCCACCTGAACAGGTCCACTCTGGGGTTAGGAAGCAGCTGTGTCCAGCCTTGCACACATGGAGAACTGAAGGAAGTTGGGCTCAAGTAAGAGGCTTGAGACCACCGGGCCGAGAGAGGTGGGGGCGGGTTGCCTGGCTTCCAGACACTCCTGAAGCCTGGTGAGGCCACCTGACCTGGATTCCAGGAGACACCTGCATCCTTATAAAGACTCCCCTTTCTGCCTAAGCTAGCTGGGGTAGTGTCTGTCATTATACCCCACAAAGGGGTATTGGAGGGATTCATGGCATATCACAGAAGGAAGAGCAGGAAGCATGCTGGGCCTCAGAGTTTGGGAATTTCCTCCCTCTCTCTCCCTTTGCCCATCTGGGTTTTTCTCTCCCCTATTTATCTCAGCAGACCAGCTTCCCCTTTTTTTTTTTCATCAACAAGCCCCCAGCCAAATGTCTGTGCTAGTCCTGAATCCACACGACCTTTCAGTTCCAGTCACTGGACTATACTTTCCACCTCTGAGTTTAAATATGAGGGAGACAGAGAAAGGATGAGAGGCAGAAAGAGGGAGAGAAAGAAAGAGAGACTGCTTAGTGCAGCCTATGGCTTGGTTTCCTTCGGCCAGGTGTACACATCTGCAGGCTGACTGCAGCTGGGGAGCAGGAGGCTCATTTAGCATGTTGATTGGTTTACGCTCTTTTTTTAGATGAGACAGAAGTCCAACCCTACCTAGCCTAAGGGTGAAAGCAGGAGTGGATCAGCTGATAGAACTGAGATGGACGGAGTGGAGAGGGCTTGGCGAGCAGCTGGATCCAGAGACACCAACAACGTCCCTGGGCCTCTGCCCCTCTCAGTGTTGGCCTCGGTCCCTCATGTTCAACCTCCACGTTGGTTTTGTTTCACCCCAACGAGTGACCCCAGGATGAAGAAAGGCTCCCTGCCTCCCATTACCTGTATGCACAATTGCACAGAAGGAGCTGACTGACAACTTGAGTCAAGCACCCTTCCCTGGGCTGACCATGTGGCCAGGGGGCAAGAGGGCTGTGATGGGCAGCCCCCGAATGCTCACCTGGGGAGGGGGTGTTCTTTAAAGAACAGAGCTGTGGAGGAAGACTGGGGAGGCCACTGTCCCTTATTTGCAGAGCAGCTCTCCTTCCAGGGGTGGCCACAGCAGAAAAGCTTGTGGAGAAGCTGAGTGAGAAAGGCCAATTCATTGGCCCACGGCAGTAATGGCTCAGGATCCACCTGTCCTGTGTTTCTGATTGGCTCTCACTTAGATCTTTGCAGATCTGGACCATTCTGCCAACAGCCTTTTGGCCCCCTTTATGTCCTTCTCTTCCTGGCTGTGACTCACTCTGCCTGGGCTTAGCCTCCTGGAACCCCGCTTCCACTCTGAGCCAGAGCCTGCACTCTCCCCGTGGACTGGCATTGCCACGGGGGCTGGAGGGCTCGCTCACAGAGGCCACGGGGGCTGGAGGGCTCGTCCACGGAGGCCATGGGGGCTGGAGGAGGCCAGCTTATGGAGGAAGTGGCCTTAGGCCTGGAGGGTCTAGTAACAATTATAAGCCCCTCTCTATGATGACTTCTGTCATCCCCAAGTCTTAAGTAAAGTTGTATCAAATCTTAATAACATAAGGATGTTAGAGGTCACAGGCCTGCAGGCAAAGCCTGCCTTCAAAACTGAGACATGGGGAGACATCAGGATTACTGCACAACTCCAGTTGCCTCTCAGACAAGTCTGTTCAGACATCTTCAAATATGCGTTTTTAGCACTTCTCTCTGCCAGAGTGTTGACACTTGGACTGGCTCTTAGCAAAGCCAAGTGATCCCTCGGGGGGTCGGTGCAGGAGCCCCTCCTGGTGATAGGGGCACAGGCACTGCCAAGAGGCAGGAGAGGGAGCCAGACCCAGCATTCCTCCTCCTCAATCAGGACCCTTTCTGTTTGCAAAATCTCTCAGCACAAACCACTTCACATATGTGGACAAATCTGTCCAGATTCTCAAAAGATGCAGCACTTGGGAGTGAGGAAAGAGGAAAGGCTGTGGCTTCCCCACCCCTTCGGCCATACTTCCTATTCTCCAGCCCTCACCTCTGGCCACGAAGATCCTGAATGGACGTGGGAGGCTGAAGCTTGCAGAGCCCCGCGAAGGCAGATGTGCAGAAGGATCTTGCTTGTTTGGTTTCAAATATTTTTATTGTAAACCTTAACAAACAAACAAACATTCTTGACACACAAGCATTCTATACATGGTGTACAATCAATGGCTCACCGTATCATCATAGTTGTGTATTCATCACCATGATCATTTGCATCTCTCCAGCAAAAGAAAGAAAAAAAGAAAAAACTCAAACATCCCATACTCCTTACCCCTCCCTCTCACTGACCACTAGTATTTCCATCCACTCAGTTTATTTTAAGTGGGGAAGGATCTTGGTCGATGGGTCCCACTGCATAGTCGGGGGTGGGGGTGGGGGGTGGGTTGTGCTGCCCTGGGGACCCGCTGGTGTGCAAAGGTGTAAACTAGCATCTATTTAGGTTTAAATTAGTGCCTAGCTGGACACTTCACTTGTGCTAATTCAGTAACACCCTTTTAACAAACTTTTATTTTGAAAAAAATTTAAACCTACAGAAAAGTTAAAATAGCATAATAAACTCCTCAACACCCTTTAACCAGATTCATGGATAGCTAATATTTTACTACATTTGCTTTATTCTCTTTCTCTACATACAGAGAGAGAGAAAGAGAGACAGAGAGAGAGAGAGAGACAGAGAAAAAAAAAAGAGGGAGGGAGAGAGAGAGAAAGAGATGTAAATATTTCATTGCATTTTTTTCTGAACCATGTGGGGATAATTTTCAGGCATTGTGACCCTTCATCCCTAAATCCCTCAGCAGGTCTCATTTAAGAACAACATTCTCTTACATATCCTTAGGACAGTTACCAAATTAAGGAAATGTCATTGACACAACAGTCATGTCTAATATACAATCCATGTTCAAATTTTGTCTTTTGTCCCCAATACTATCCTTTATGGTGTTCCCTCCCCCCCACCCCACCCCCCATCCAGGATTATGCGTTGCAGTCCATTGTCATATCTCTTTAGTCTTCTTTAATCTGGAAACGTTCCTCAATCTTTTTTGCTTTCCATAATATTGATATCTTAGAAGGGTGTGGGTGTCTTGCCTTTTAGACAGGGTTGCCTCAGGAGTGAGGCTGTGTCTTTCTCAGGGCACCAACTAGGAGACCGGTGAGGTTGGCTTCCCCCTTAGTGGTGATGTTAACTCGGATTACTTGGTTAAGGTGAGTTCTGACAGATCTATCCATTGTAAAAGGTTGTTCTGCGGAGAGATGGTTTGAGATTGTAAATACTTTTTCCCCCCAATAAATTATTGCCCAGTAGTTTTAACATCCATGGATGATTTCTGAATCAATCATTACTAAGATGATTGCAAACGGAGTTTACTCGTGTCAACATTTAGAATTAGCTATTTGCTATCTCACTTTACAGAGTATACCACTGAGGCTCAGAAAGGTCAAGTAACTTTTCCAAGGCCACACAGCAGGGAGATTCAGACCAAGGCCTGTTTGTCTCCAGAGCCTAGGTTTTTGCTCTTCCTCTATCTTGCTGCCATGCCCTCCGTGCCAGCCGTAAGCTCCTGGGAGGACTGGCAGGTTGGAAACGGTGATGAGCTGTTTTTCCACCCCTATTTCTCCCAAGACACTCCCTGCTATAGAAAAAAAATAGGGGAAACAAAGGCTAAAATCTATTGGGTAGATGGAAATACTAGCAGTCAATGAGAGGGAGGGGTAAGGTGTATGTATGGTATGTATGAGTTTTTTTCTTTTTTCTTTCTTTTTCTGAATTTGAGGCAAATGTTCTAAGAAATGATTATGGTGATGAATATACAACTATGAGATGATATTGCGAGTTATTGATTATATACCAAGAATGAAATGATCATTTGGTAAGAATGTTCATGTTTGTATGTTGTTATGTTTTAAAAAATTTAAAAGTTAATAAATTTAAAAAAAAAGACACTACCTGCCCCTAGTCCCCCTCCCCTAAATGTGAGGCTGAGGCTCTGGTCACAGCTGATACTGGTCAATCAAATGGGGGGGGGGCAGGTTCCACTGGATGCACATAACAGCCGATGTATGATACCCAATCTATGACACTGGGGTTTCAAAGGAAGACAGTTTATTGCAGCTATGGCCTATGGACCTAAAATCTGTCTCCCGGAGTCTAAGGAGCTTAGGGCTTTTATGGATTTAAACAAGGGGGGTTGGAGTTGTTACTGTTACAATAACAAGTACAAACAACTACAATTTCCAAATGTAAAGGAGTGGAGTTAGGCTGGAACTAAGCTAGAAGAACTATTACCATAACAAGTATGAACACTATAGTCAACTGGGTATTGGGAGGTTGTCTTTGGGATGATAAGAATCTAAAGTTATAAAACAGGTTAAGGGCGGTACAAGCTGGGCCAGACAAGAGGTTTTACAATTTGCAATTCAGTGGGGTGTCACTAATTTCAGGTATTTCCTTTTGGCCCTCCTACAACATACTCGAAAAGGGCATTTATATAATGTTTCAGTCATCTTAATTATTTGTTAATCTTAATTTTTTGGTTACACAGTCGCGTAACCCCATGACTTCCCCTCCTAGTCCCCTCATGAGCCTTCAATAAACGCTCTCCAGAACAGAAGTCTCCCAAAGAAGTCACCTCATCACGCTGCCCCTCCCCAGCACACATGTACACACGCATATTCCAGAGCTGAGATGCCCTTTTCCAGTCACTCCCCTCCCCCAGTCTGGGAGAACTGGGAGAGTGCGACCGGGCTGGACTGGGCTCTGCAAAGTAAATGAGAAGCAGACACGCTTGTGAGCTTGTGAGGCCAGGAGAGCCCAGTGCAAAACTCTAGGCAACTGCTCCCAGGAGGGATTCCGAGAAGTGTGTGTGTGTGTGTATGTGTATGCGTGTGTGTGTGAAGCTGGGGGCTCTAGTATGGAGAAAAAAGGAGAGAGGGAAGGGGTACAGGTGATGTTTAAAAGCCCTGGCTCTGGAGTCCAACCGCAGACTCCAAAGTTAAATTAAAACTGCAAGGTTTAAATTCTTGCATCCACCACTCACCTGGACAAGTTACTTAGCTTCTCTGGGCTGTGCTTTTTTGTCACCTGTAAAATGGAGGTGAAAATAGCACCTATCTGATGACATGGTTGTGGGGATTAAATGAACCTCTCTGGCCTTCATTACTGCTCAGCTGATGTTGGGCTGTGCTGAAGAGGAGAGAGATGATGACATCAGGAATGGTGCTAGCTGGTAATGCCAGAGGCTGAGGGTGAGACCCAGGCGGGGAGGGTCAGGGCAGGAGATGGGATGATGACTCATTCATTCACTTGTTTACACTTTATCTCTCACCTGCTTCGGGAAGGCTTTAAATCGGCTCATAATTAAAGCCTCAGGTGCCTCAGCCTGCTGAGACGGGAAAGGGAAACGGACAGCCGTGCGGGCAGGAAAGTGCCTTGGGTGCGGTTTGTACTTGCTGGGTGGGTCCTAGGCTCAGCTCCAGGGAGGGAAGAGTGCAAATTTCCAGGCAGGTGAGGTGTGGAAGACACCAGGGAGGAGGGAGCTGGAAGGCGATGCCAACCAAGCCCTGACTTACTTGGTACCCTCCTAGCCCCGGACCAGGCGGAGAGGGGTTGGAGTTTGGGAGTCTCTAAATGAAGGAAATAGGGTCGGAAGTGCTGGGACGAGGGCTAGCACGGAGTAGGGGACTGGAAAAGTCGACAATCTGGCTGAGCCCGTTTTCTGGTATTTGCTCAATTTTCACTGTGTTTGGGCTTAAAGCATCTGTCCTTATTTACATCAGCTAGTCCTGGGCTCCAGCTGCCCTAGGGCTCAGGCCCTCTGCTCCTGGGACAGCCAAATTCTCATCTTTGTAGGGAGGACCTTTCCTCTCGGGGTCCAGGTGCCTCTGGCCTTGGCTGAAGTGCTGGCTGGAGGAAAGTCTGTCCTCCCCCTCCCCTCCCCGGTCGTGTCTCCTGCAGGAGCTGTGCCCCATCCACTCAGGCTAATGGGGTCGGGATATCCCGGTGGTCCCTCTGCCTTTCTCTGGCAGAGCAACGACGAGGAGCCCTTCTTTCTCGGGCCACCCGAGCTGAGCGTCGTGTGCCCCTCCCCCCACCGTTTCCTGCCTCTGACCTTGAACATCCTGACTCGCCCCAGCCTCAGCTCAGCTCAGGTTTCTCGGGAGGCAGTTTTGACGGTGTCCCCACTTTACACCAAGTTTTGGCAAGTCCAGCCCAACTCTGACAGACTTTCTGTCACATTTCCTTACAGCTACTTAAACTGCACTTTACCATGTAATGGAATACTTTCCGTTTAGGGAGGTGGAGGGAGTCTCCCCCTGGGCAGGATTAAACATGATGACAGTTCCTAAAAGTAGGGGGCTGGGATTTCGGCTAAAAAGGTAAAGCAGCAAGACCGGGGTGAGGTGGCCAGAAATTTTAGAGCCAGTACCTGCCTGCCTGGGTTGTGGGGCTGCTCAGGCAGGAGGGGAGGAAACTGTGGCTCTGCTTGAAAGAGCCCCACCTCCACTCCTGCGCAATGGAAAGGAGACCCCACCCTGAGGTCAAACTAGCTGGGAGGGAGCTGGATGGGAAGAGAAGGGCGCATCAGGCTAGCGATGCACTGGCCTCAAGTCTTAAGACCAGAGAATGACAGGAGGGCTTTCTTGCAGGAGGATAAGGGACGAGCAGGACAGAGAACCACTGGCCAGCAGCTGGAAAAATATTTCTATAGTTTGAGATGCATCCATTTGGGAAGACTGATCCTTGTTAGGAGGAATGGCTTCAAGGAGCAGAATCTTAGACCGGCTCAACCAAAAGGGGGTTATTGACTGGAAGGCTCTAGTGGCTATTGGAGACTTCAGGTTGCAGAGCAGAGCTGGGTCCTCAGAAGGGTCTAGATTCAGGGGCTGGGAAATGAGAAACTAGGGCTACTCTCCTCATATATCTCTGGGGCTGCAAGCTCTCCCAGTTGCATGTCATTCTTCTTTCTCTTTCTGGTTATATCCGCTTCTCTCTGTCTCCACGTAGTAGACATTTGTCATTTCGGGGCTGCCAAGCATCCCTGTCCCCTTCCTAACAGCTCTCTATTTTCTATGGGGCACACAGCTCTCTCACATTGGGTGTGATCTTGGTGAGATGGTAAGTCCAAGTGCCCTCCTCCCTCTACAAAATCGGAGGGTTGGACCCTTCCTCTCACCTTCACTGTATGTCCAGGTTGGGCATCTGAGTGACATTTGGCTGGACAGATGCTCTCTCTCAAGACTGAGTTCTGAGGGAGAGACACAGGGAAAGAAGAAATGGGTGGAGGTAGCTCATCCCAGCAGTGGAGCCCTGAGCTGGGTGAAGCTGTTCCCATTGCTTCTCTTTCCTAGCCCCTGGTCCATCACCTTTCTGAATCCTTCTAATACATTCCATTGTGTTTAAATTAGTTGGGCTTGGTTTCTGTTGCCTGCAGTCAGGAAACCCTAACTGTTCTGTGTCAGGAAATGGCTAGGCCAGCCATAACTCTGCATTTGCTTCTGGTGCAATAATGACAGACTAGAGTCTCTGCATCCCAACTTCAACTTCCTTCGGAGAACCAGTTGGATTGGCCAGCCTGAGTTAGGTATCAACTACTGGTCCAACCAACCTGCTTCCAAAAGAGGGCAGGGTTACATGATGCTATTAGGGCCAAGGGAGAGGCTGGCAGGATACACTAACATATATAATTGTGTGTGTTGAGCCCTGTGCAACCCCAAGGGGACCCATTTGCATTGCAGACATTATAAATATGTATATTAATGATGGAACCATTTTAGCAGAAGGTAATAAAGTATACTGACAAAGGGGCACATTTTTCTAATTCTTATTTAAGTGTTCTCTAGGCTAGTGCTGACCCCAGGCTGGGCCCATTCCTCAGCAGGGAAGGGTCTGGTAGGCAGTTCTCAGAAAGGAGAGCAGAAACTGGGCACACCCAGTGGTGCATTCTACATACCACGCATAGTTGGTGGAGCCTGGGGACCTGGATGTCTGGAGCACATATATGTATCCCCTTTTAATGTGTGATAACTGGCTGCAAAGCACCTAACATTTAGAAAGTAGTTCATGGCTTCATAATGAGACAATGTCTGGACACAAATGTTGGCAAACCCGGTTCCACCCAGGGGATGCAGAAGTGCAACATAGGCCACTCCCAGCAAGTCCCACCAAAAGATTTCTCCATTTTATGACTACCTTGGGAAGGTAATGGCAGTGTGTCAGTTCCATGCTACAGGCTGAGGGTGCAGCAGGAACAAGATAACCAAGGTGACTGACAGGTCTAGTGGGGGAGACAGACCTGGAACAAATATTTACCAGGTTGCCATGAAAGAGGAAGTCCAGGATATTGGGAGAGTGTTGTTATAATATGGGATCAGACTTAACTAGAGTCAGGAAAAACTGAAGGGTGAGTAGGATTCAGCTAGGTGAAAAGTGAGACAGGAGAAATGACGGGGCATGTATTCAAGCTATAGGCTAAGATCCCCTTAGAAAGAAACCAAAAAATAAATGTCAAATAAAATAGAAGTTCCTTCTCTCTCCTGTAATGGTCTAGAGGTAGGTGGGGGTCCATGAAGCTGGACGGATATAACAATGGCTTGAACAAGAGAGAAATGTACATCTTCCATGTGGAGGTGCAGAGGTAGAGAGTCCAGGGTTGGTGCAGACGCTCTGCTCCAAAGTCCTCAGGGTTCTACCAGGGAGGCAGAACCACTGTGAGTACCATGGAAGAAGGAATTTATTTTAAAAATTAGAATCTGCACAACTGGGATGAACTAGAGAAGTAAAGTTCACAAACGGGGAGTTGGAGGGTCACAGAAAAGCCAAAAGCCCTCTTGAAGCACTGGTGTGAGGTGACAAACCAGAACTTTCAGGGACACCAGGAAGCAAGGAGTGGGGTTGAGAAGGGGGGCTTCTGTAGGCATCTACGGCAGGCAGTAGACAGGACTTCATAGATAGTACTTCTGTGAGTTCTTGCCAAATGTCTATGTTGGGCCTGGGGTCTCTGCTGGATATCAGGGCAGCGAGAAAGAAGAGCTAGATACGGAGTCGGGAAGAAGAAAAAGGACAAACTGAAACCCTCCAGTATCTCTGCATTTGCCTTTCACTGCCTCTAACCACAACAACCTTTGGAGCAGAATGACGGCTGCTTTATTTCCATCTCCCAGACTCGAGCAAAGTTCTCCTTAGGCTAATTCTAACCCAGAACCATGCAAGGAAGGAGATCTTGGGAAATGTAGTTCAGCTTAGCTAAGGTGACACAGTACAAAAACACTGCAGGACCCCAGGCTCCTTGCAGCCCACCGCTAGGCATTCTCTCCTTCTGCTGCCCTCTCTGTGCTGAGCCTCCAGAGACAGGGATAGCTTCACTTTAGGAGTGGCCTTTGGGGAGCAACTGATCTCAGACTGAAGCACAATAAGGTCATCCAAAGCGACATCCCCTCCTGCCTCAGCTCACAGGGGTGGGAAGGTTGGGGCTGCCCAAGAAGGAGAAGTAGGGGTTCACATAATAGCTCCCTCCCCAGGTATATATCACCCCATAAGGGGATGATACCCCCAAGGGAATATGAGCTCATAAAGAAAAATAAGACAACCCTTATAAAAGAAAAGCAAAAACAATGTACAGCCTATATGAGATTAAGCAGAGTTAATGGAACAGAGAAAACAAGAATCTAAAATAATCACAATAAAAATCCTCTAAGAGATAATGGAGAATATTAAAATTTGAAATAGGAATGAAAATGTATAAAGAAACTATTAAGTTTGAAAAATATAATAGCTGAAATAAAGAATTCAATATATAAGTTGAATGACAGAAAAGATTCAAACTAAGAATGAATTCATGAACTGGAACATAAGGTTAATAAACTCTCCCAGAAAGTATCAGGAAACAATAAAGAGAAGGAAACAATAAGAGTAAAATTTACAGATACAGAAGGTAGAAATATCTTTAAAATGTGAGTTCCTGAAAAGAAGAGGAAAAATAGCTAGAAGGAAGGAAATACTTGAAAGAATAATAAATAAAAGAAGTCCCAGAATTTCCCAGCATTACAGAAAAGTGTAAGGCCTTAGACTAATAGCAAAATTATTAAGAAAAACACCTAAATATATTATGGCAAAATTTAATAAAGTGAGAGACAAATAAAAAATTTTAAAAGCTTCCACAGATGTGAAACAAACAAATAAGCAAGCAAACACACACACACACACACATACACACTGGGGACCATATTTGTACCCCAGTTACCTGAAGGTTCCATTTACTATTTTATGTATACACATGAATACGTAAATGTCAACATTTAAAATTATTTGATAAAGTCTTTGTAGTCACCCAACACACAAACCACTAAGAATAAGTATCCTACTGACATATCAGTTTTCTCAGCAGCAATACAGGATTCAAGAAAAAGAACTTCAGAACAGGAATTCTTTAATACAGCTGAACTATAATTTTAGTACAAAAGTAAAATATAAGTTTTCAAGGCCTCAGATGTTTTACTACCCAAAGACCCTCCTTGAAAACTCTTTGGAAAAAGCGCATTAGCAAGGAGAAAATTAAATCTCAAATCTACAAGATATGGGAATTAAGGGTAACTAAAGTACTTAGTAAGGTATATAGTTGTTTAAACAAGTAAGACTAAAAAAATCCAAAGGACTACATCCATCATTGAACACTAAAATTCTAGGTGGTACTAACATGACAGGCTTGTGTTTGTGGAAGGGAATGGAGTGAGTCCAGCAGGAAGTAAACACATTCTTCTATGGTGAAAAACATACATGTATTGATGAACTTAAAATTGATAGGGAAAAATAAACATAAGTTTATGCAATAATAAGCTAGGGGATAACACCTAGAAGAATAAAAATAGAATATATAACTTTCAAACTAACAAAAGGAAATTTTACTTAGCCCATGAAAGTTTTGAAAGAAGGAAAAAACAGATAAATAGGATATATGAAATAAGATAGTTTATATAGTCTGAATATAACCATAAATGGGTTAAATTTACAAGTTGAAAGACAAAGAATCTTAGATAAAAATAATGTATGGAATTAAAATATGATCTTTTTAAAGGGGATACAGAAAGTTTAAAAATAAAGAGACAAAAAGATAAAGATTTAATTAAAAAGGGAAATTGTAGTAGTTTTCATGTCAGATCAAAAAGATTTTAAGATGAAAAACATCATGAAAGACAAAGAAGGACATTATGTATATTGATAAAAGAATAAATCAAGGGACTTAATAATGATGAACACACATGGAGTTTGGAATTTATAAATAATAACTGACAAAATTTGGGACTGAGGTAGGCATGGGTAATTGACAAAGGTAGTTAGAAATTTTAACAGACTCTTCAGAACTGATTCATAAGGTAGTTAAAAGTTAAATGAAGGGCGGCTGCCATGGCTCAGCAGGCAGAGCTCCGACCTGCCGTGCTGGAGGTCTGGAGTTTGATCCCTGGTGCCTCCTGCCCATATGCAAATTAAAAAAAAAAAAAAAGTTAAATGAAGCCAAAGATTTAAAGATTATAATTAACAAGTTCAAGTGAATAGATCTATATAGAGATAACATTACACTCTAAAATTGGAAATATTTATGAAACAGCAAAATTTGAACTTGTAGTGGATCACAAGGGAAGCTTCAATTAATTTCAAAGAAATAGTTCATAAAAAATATTCTCAGAGCATGGTGCAATAAAATTAGATTTTAATAACAAAATGATAGCTTTGAAAATTCTTTACGTCTGTAAACTAAACAAAGACTTCCAATGAACTCTATTGCTAAAGTGGAAATGATTAGGGAAATTTAAAAATACTCAGAAATAAACAATGAAAAGCATTGCATGTTAAAATTTGTGGAACACAATTAAAACAGTACTTAGAGGAAAATTTATAGCTTCAAATATATTTACCAGAAACAGAAACAAATAAGCATTTAACTCAGGAAGCTAAAAAAGCAGAATACATACCAACTCACAAAAATGAGGAAAATAATAAAGATAAAGGAAAAATCAATCAAAGTGAAAATTATGATAAAAGATATAAAAGATTAACAAAGCCAAAGCCTACTTTTTTGAGTAGATTGACAAGAGATGGGAACTTGCGAAAGAATGATCAAGAGAGACAAAACAAGTAAACTAAATAAAGAATAAAGTAGGGGGAAATAACTACAGTTACCACAAAGATTATAAAAATAGAAAAAGCAATTTAAACAACATGATATGAGATTAGGGATGCAAATATTCTACTGGAACAGAATAAAGAGCCCCAAAACAGACCCTTTTGTTTATGGATATTTGCCATATAACAGAGGTGCCATTGCTAATCAATGCATTTTCTGAATTGGCTGGCTCTCCATTGGGAAAAAATTGAGATCCTTATTCACATATCATATACAAAATAAATTTTAGAGGTAATACAGACATAAATGTGAAATGAAAAATTGATTTTTGAGGAAAAAACAGAATATTTTTAATATCTTGGAAGTAGGGTAAGATTCCTTAAATAAGGAATAAAAGCTCAAATCATTGATAGAAATGCTTGTATATTTGCCAACACTAACATTTTAAATTTACAAAAAAATAGCATAAACAAAATTAAAATACAAGCCATAGACTGGAAGAAGAAATTTGCTGTGCACATAGAAAGGATCAGAATGCAGACTATTTGAAGAACTTCTTTCCACAAGTCAACAGGAAGCAAATATCCCAGTAAAAGATTATATGCGCCAGTAGAATATTTGCATCCCTAATCTCATATCATGTTGTTTAAATTGCTTTTTCTATTTTTATAATCTTTGTGGTAACTGTAGTTATTTCCCCCTACTTTATTCTTTATTTAGTTTACTTGTTTTGTCTCTCTTGATCATTCTTTCGCAAGTTCCCATCTCTTGTCAATCTACTCAAAAAAGTAGGCTTTGGCTTTGTTAATCTTTTATATCTTTTATCATAATTTTCACTTTGATTGATTTTTCCTTTATCTTTATTATTTTCCTCATTTTTGTGAGTTGGTATGTATTCTGCTTTTTTAGCTTCCTGAGTTAAATGCTTATTTGTTTCTGTTTCTGGTAAATATATTTGAAGCTATAAATTTTCCTCTAAGTACTGTTTTAATTGTGTTCCACAAATTTTAACATGCAATGCTTTTCATTGTTGATTTCTGAGTATTTTTAAATTTCCCTAATCATTTCCACTTTAGCAATAGAGTTCATTGGAAGTCTTTGTTTGTTTAGTTTACAGACGTAAAGAATTTTCAAAGCTATCATTTTGTTATTAAAATCTAATTTTATTGCACCATGCTCTGAGAATATTTTTTATGAACTATTTCTTTGAAATTAATTGAAGCTTCCCTTGTGATCCACTACAAGTTCAAATTTTGCTAATGTTTCATAAATATTTCCAATTTTAGAGTGTAATGTTATCTCTATATAGATCTATTCACTTGAACTTGTTAATTATAATCTTTAAATCTTTGGCTTCATTTAACTTTTTTTTTTTTTTTAATTTGCATATGGGCAGGAGGCACCAGGGATCAAACTCCAGACCTCCAGCACGGCAGGTCGGAGCTCTGCCTGCTGAGCCATGGCAGCCGCCCTTCATTTAACTTTTAACTACCTTATGAATCAGTTCTGAAGAGTCTGTTAAAATTTCTAACTACCTTTGTCAATTACCCATGCCTACCTCAGTCCCAAATTTTGTCAGTTATTATTTATAAATTCCAAACTCCATGTGTGTTCATCATTATTAAGTCCCTTGATTTATTCTTTTATCAATATACATAATGTCCTTCTTTGTCTTTCATGATGTTTTTCATCTTAAAATCTTTTTGATCTGACATGAAAACTACTACAATTTCCCTTTTTAATTAAATCTTTATCTTTTTGTCTCTTTATTTTTAAACTTTCTGTATCCCCTTTAAAAAGATCATATTTTAATTCCATACATTATTTTTATCTAAGATTCTTTGTCTTTCAACTTGTAAATTTAACCCATTTATGGTTATATTCAGACTATATAAACTATCTTATTTCATATATCCTATTTATCTGTTTTTTCCTTCTTTCAAAACTTTCATGGGCTAAGTAAAATTTCCTTTTGTTAGTTTGAAAGTTATATATTCTATTTTTATTCTTCTAGGTGTTATCCCCTAGCTTATTATTGCATAAACTTATGTTTATTTTTCCCTATCAATTTTAAGTTCATCAATACATGTATGTTTTTCACCATAGAAGAATGTGTTTACTTCCTGCTGGACTCACTCCATTCCCTTCCACAAACACAAGCCTCTCATGTTAGTACCACCTAGAATTTTAGTGTTCAATGATGGATGTAGTCCTTTGGATTTTTTTAGTAGTACTTGTTTAAACAACTATATACCTTACTAAGTACTTTAGTTACCCTTAATTCCCATATCTTGTAGATTTGAGATTTAATTTTCTCCTTGCTAATGCGCTTTTTCCAAAGAGTTTTCAAGGAGGGTCTTTGGGTAGTAAAACATCTGAGGCCTTGAAAACTTATATTTTACTTTTGTACTAAAATTATAGTTCAGCTGTATTAAAGAATTCCTGTTCTGAAGTTCTTTTTCTTGAATCCTGTATTGCTGCTGAGAAAACTGATATGTCAGTAGGATACTTATTCTTAGTGGTTTGTGTGTTGGGTGACTACAAAGACTTTATCAAATAATTTTAAATGTTGACATTTACGTATTCATGTGTATACATAAAATAGTAAATGGAACCTTCAGGTAACTGGGGTACAAATATGGTCCCCAGTGTGTATGTGTGTGTGTGTGTGTGTTTGCTTGCTTATTTGTTTGTTTCACATCTGTGGAAGCTTTTAAAATTTTTTATTTGTCTCTCACTTTATTAAATTTTGCCATAATATATTTAGGTGTTTTTCTTAATAATTTTGCTATTAGTCTAAGGCCTTACACTTTTCTGTAATGCTGGGAAATTCTGGGACTTCTTTTATTTATTATTCTTTCAAGTATTTCCTTCCTTCTAGCTATTTTTCCTCTTCTTTTCAGGAACTCACATTTTAAAGATATTTCTACCTTCTGTATCTGTAAATTTTACTCTTATTGTTTCCTTCTCTTTATTGTTTCCTGATACTTTCTGGGAGAGTTTATTAACCTTATGTTCCAGTTCATGAATTCATTCTTAGTTTGAATCTTTTCTGTCATTCAACTTATATATTGAATTCTTTATTTCAGCTATTATATTTTTCAAACTTAATAGTTTCTTTATACATTTTCATTCCTATTTCAAATTTTAATATTCTCCATTATCTCTTAGAGGATTTTTATTGTGATTATTTTAGATTCTTGTTTTCTCTGTTCCATTAACTCTGCTTAATCTCATATAGGCTGTACATTGTTTTTGCTTTTCTTTTATAAGGGTTGTCTTATTTTTCTTTATGAGCTCATATTCCCTTGGGGGTATCATCCCCTTATGGGGTGATATATACCTGGGGAGGGAGCTATTATGTGAACCCCTACTTCTCCTTCTTGGGCAGCCCCAACCTTCCCACCCCTGTGAGCTCAGGCAGGAGGGGATGTCGCTTTGGATGACCTTATTGTGCTTCAGTCTGAGATCAGTTGCTCCCCAAAGGCCACTCCTAAAGTGAAGCTATCCCTGTCTCTGGAGGCTCAGCACAGAGAGGGCAGCAGAAGGAGAGAATGCCTAGCGGTGGGCTGCAAGGAGCCTGGGGTCCTGCAGTGTTTTTGTACTGTGTCACCTTAGCTAAGCTGAACTACATTTCCCAAGATCTCCTTCCTTGCATGGTTCTGGGTTAGAATTAGCCTAAGGAGAACTTTGCTCGAGTCTGGGAGATGGAAATAAAGCAGCCGTCATTCTGCTCCAAAGGTTGTTGTGGTTAGAGGCAGTGAAAGGCAAATGCAGAGATACTGGAGGGTTTCAGTTTGTCCTTTTTCTTCTTCCCGACTCCGTATCTAGCTCTTCTTTCTCGCTGCCCTGATATCCAGCAGAGACCCCAGGCCCAACATAGACATTTGGCAAGAACTCACAGAAGTACTATCTATGAAGTCCTGTCTACTGCCTGCCGTAGATGCCTACAGAAGCCCCCCTTCTCAACCCCACTCCTTGCTTCCTGGTGTCCCTGAAAGTTCTGGTTTGTCACCTCACACCAGTGCTTCAAGAGGGCTTTTGGCTTTTCTGTGACCCTCCAACTCCCCGTTTGTGAACTTTACTTCTCTAGTTCATCCCAGTTGTGCAGATTCTAATTTTTAAAATAAATTCCTTCTTCCATGGTACTCACAGTGGTTCTGCCTCCCTGGTAGAACCCTGAGGACTTTGGAGCAGAGCGTCTGCACCAACCCTGGACTCTCTACCTCTGCACCTCCACATGGAAGATGTACATTTCTCTCTTGTTCAAGCCATTGTTATATCCGTCCAGCTTCATGGACCCCCACCTACCTCTAGACCATTACAGGAGAGAGAAGGAACTTCTATTTTATTTGACATTTATTTTTTGGTTTCTTTCTAAGGGGATCTTAGCCTATAGCTTGAATACATGCCCCGTCATTTCTCCTGTCTCACTTTTCACCTAGCTGAATCCTACTCACCCTTCAGTTTTTCCTGACTCTAGTTAAGTCTGATCCCATATTATAACAACACTCTCCCAATATCCTGGACTTCCTCTTTCATGGCAACCTGGTAAATATTTGTTCCAGGTCTGTCTCCCCCACTAGACCTGTCAGTCACCTTGGTTATCTTGTTCCTGCTGCACCCTCAGCCTGTAGCATGGAACTGACACACTGCCATTACCTTCCCAAGGTAGTCATAAAATGGAGAAATCTTTTGGTGGGACTTGCTGGGAGTGGCCTATGTTGCACTTCTGCATCCCCTGGGTGGAACCGGGTTTGCCAACATTTGTGTCCAGACATTGTCTCATTATGAAGCCATGAACTACTTTCTAAATGTTAGGTGCTTTGCAGCCAGTTATCACACATTAAAAGGGGATACATATATGTGCTCCAGACATCCAGGTCCCCAGGCTCCACCAACTATGCGTGGTATGTAGAATGCACCACTGGGTGTGCCCAGTTTCTGCTCTCCTTTCTGAGAACTGCCTACCAGACCCTTCCCTGCTGAGGAATGGGCCCAGCCTGGGGTCAGCACTAGCCTAGAGAACACTTAAATAAGAATTAGAAAAATGTGCCCCTTTGTCAGTATACTTTATTACCTTCTGCTAAAATGGTTCCATCATTAATATACATATTTATAATGTCTGCAATGCAAATGGGTCCCCTTGGGGTTGCACAGGGCTCAACACACACAATTATATATGTTAGTGTATCCTGCCAGCCTCTCCCTTGGCCCTAATAGCATCATGTAACCCTGCCCTCTTTTGGAAGCAGGTTGGTTGGACCAGTAGTTGATACCTAACTCAGGCTGGCCAATCCAACTGGTTCTCCGAAGGAAGTTGAAGTTGGGATGCAGAGACTCTAGTCTGTCATTATTGCACCAGAAGCAAATGCAGAGTTATGGCTGGCCTAGCCATTTCCTGACACAGAACAGTTAGGGTTTCCTGACTGCAGGCAACAGAAACCAAGCCCAACTAATTTAAACACAATGGAATGTATTAGAAGGATTCAGAAAGGTGATGGACCAGGGGCTAGGAAAGAGAAGCAATGGGAACAGCTTCACCCAGCTCAGGGCTCCACTGCTGGGATGAGCTACCTCCACCCATTTCTTCTTTCCCTGTGTCTCTCCCTCAGAACTCAGTCTTGAGAGAGAGCATCTGTCCAGCCAAATGTCACTCAGATGCCCAACCTGGACATACAGTGAAGGTGAGAGGAAGGGTCCAACCCTCCGATTTTGTAGAGGGAGGAGGGCACTTGGACTTACCATCTCACCAAGATCACACCCAATGTGAGAGAGCTGTGTGCCCCATAGAAAATAGAGAGCTGTTAGGAAGGGGACAGGGATGCTTGGCAGCCCCGAAATGACAAATGTCTACTACGTGGAGACAGAGAGAAGCGGATATAACCAGAAAGAGAAAGAAGAATGACATGCAACTGGGAGAGCTTGCAGCCCCAGAGATATATGAGGAGAGTAGCCCTAGTTTCTCATTTCCCAGCCCCTGAATCTAGACCCTTCTGAGGACCCAGCTCTGCTCTGCAACCTGAAGTCTCCAATAGCCACTAGAGCCTTCCAGTCAATAACCCCCTTTTGGTTGAGCCGGTCTAAGATTCTGCTCCTTGAAGCCATTCCTCCTAACAAGGATCAGTCTTCCCAAATGGATGCATCTCAAACTATAGAAATATTTTTCCAGCTGCTGGCCAGTGGTTCTCTGTCCTGCTCGTCCCTTATCCTCCTGCAAGAAAGCCCTCCTGTCATTCTCTGGTCTTAAGACTTGAGGCCAGTGCATCGCTAGCCTGATGCGCCCTTCTCTTCCCATCCAGCTCCCTCCCAGCTAGTTTGACCTCAGGGTGGGGTCTCCTTTCCATTGCGCAGGAGTGGAGGTGGGGCTCTTACAAGCAGAGCCACAGTTTCCTCCCCTCCTGCCTGAGCAGCCCCACAACCCAGGCAGGCAGGTACTGGCTCTAAAATTTCTGGCCACCTCACCCCGGTCTTGCTGCTTTACCTTTTTAGCCGAAATCCCAGCCCCCTACTTTTAGGAACTGTCATCATGTTTAATCCTGCCCAGGGGGAGACTCCCTCCACCTCCCTAAACGGAAAGTATTCCATTACATGGTAAAGTGCAGTTTAAGTAGCTGTAAGGAAATGTGACAGAAAGTCTGTCAGAGTTGGGCTGGACTTGCCAAAACTTGGTGTAAAGTGGGGACACCGTCAAAACTGCCTCCCGAGAAACCTGAGCTGAGCTGAGGCTGGGGCGAGTCAGGATGTTCAAGGTCAGAGGCAGGAAACGGTGGGGGGAGGGGCACACGACGCTCAGCTCGGGTGGCCCGAGAAAGAAGGGCTCCTCGTCGTTGCTCTGCCAGAGAAAGGCAGAGGGACCACCGGGATATCCCGACCGCATTAGCCTGGGTGGATGGGGCACAGCTCCTGCAGGAGACACGACCGGGGAGGGGAGGGGGAGGACAGACTTTCCTCCAGCCAGCACTTCAGCCAAGGCCAGAGGCACCTGGACCCTGAGAGGAAAGGTCCTCCCTACAAAGATGAGAAGTTGGCTGTCCCAGGAGCAGAGGGCCTGAGCCCTAGGGCAGCTGGAGCCCAGGACTAGCTGATGTAAATAAGGACAGATGCTTTAAGCCCAAACACAGTGAAAATTGAGCAAATACCAGAAAACGGGCTCAGCCAGATTGTCGACTTTTCCAGTCCCCTACTCCGTGCTAGCCCTCGTCCCAGCACTTCCGACCCTATTTCCTTCATTTAGAGACTCCCAAACTCCAACCCCTCTCCGCCTGGTCCGGGGCTAGGAGGGTACCAAGTAAGTCAGGGCTTGGTTGGCATTGCCTTCAGCTCCCTCCTCCCTGGTGTCTTCCACACCTCACCTGCCTGGAAATTTGCACTCTTCCCTCCCTGGAGCTGAGCCTAGGACCCACCCAGCAAGTACAAACCGCACCCAAGGCACTTTCCTGCCCGCACGGCTGTCCGTTTCCCTTTCCCGTCTCAGCAGGCTGAGGCACCTGAGGCTTTAATTATGAGCCGATTTAAAGCCTTCCCGAAGCAGGTGAGAGATAAAGTGTAAACAAGTGAATGAATGAGTCATCATCCCATCTCCTGCCCTGACCCTCCCCGCCTGGGTCTCACCCTCAGCCTCTGGCATTACCAGCTAGCACCATTCCTGATGTCATCATCTCTCTCCTCTTCAGCACAGCCCAACATCAGCTGAGCAGTAATGAAGGCCAGAGAGGTTCATTTAATCCCCACAACCATGTCATCAGATAGGTGCTATTTTCACCTCCATTTTACAGGTGACAAAAAAGCACAGCCCAGAGAAGCTAAGTAACTTGTCCAGGTGAGTGGTGGATGCAAGAATTTAAACCTTGCAGTTTTAATTTAACTTTGGAGTCTGCGGTTGGACTCCAGAGCCAGGGCTTTTAAACATCACCTGTACCCCTTCCCTCTCTCCTTTTTTCTCCATACTAGAGCCCCCAGCTTCACACACACACGCATACACATACACACACACACACACTTCTCGGAATCCCTCCTGGGAGCAGTTGCCTAGAGTTTTGCACTGGGCTCTCCTGGCCTCACAAGCTCACAAGCGTGTCTGCTTCTCATTTACTTTGCAGAGCCCAGTCCAGCCCGGTCGCACTCTCCCAGTTCTCCCAGACTGGGGGAGGGGAGTGACTGGAAAAGGGCATCTCAGCTCTGGAATATGCGTGTGTACATGTGTGCTGGGGAGGGGCAGCGTGATGAGGTGACTTCTTTGGGAGACTTCTGTTCTGGAGAGCGTTTATTGAAGGCTCATGAGGGGACTAGGAGGGGAAGTCATGGGGTTACGCGACTGTGTAACCAAAAAATTAAGATTAACAAATAATTAAGATGACTGAAACATTATATAAATGCCCTTTTCGAGTATGTTGTAGGAGGGCCAAAAGGAAATACCTGAAATTAGTGACACCCCACTGAATTGCAAATTGTAAAACCTCTTGTCTGGCCCAGCTTGTACCGCCCTTAACCTGTTTTATAACTTTAGATTCTTATCATCCCAAAGACAACCTCCCAATACCCAGTTGACTATAGTGTTCATACTTGTTATGGTAATAGTTCTTCTAGCTTAGTTCCAGCCTAACTCCACTCCTTTACATTTGGAAATTGTAGTTGTTTGTACTTGTTATTGTAACAGTAACAACTCCAACCCCCCTTGTTTAAATCCATAAAAGCCCTAAGCTCCTTAGACTCCGGGAGACAGATTTTAGGTCCATAGGCCATAGCTGCAATAAACTGTCTTCCTTTGAAACCCCAGTGTCATAGATTGGGTATCATACATCGGCTGTTATGTGCATCCAGTGGAACCTGCCCCCCCCCCATTTGATTGACCAGTATCAGCTGTGACCAGAGCCTCAGCCTCACATTTAGGGGAGGGGGACTAGGGGCAGGTAGTGTCTTTTTTTTTAAATTTATTAACTTTTAAATTTTTTAAAACATAACAACATACAAACATGAACATTCTTACCAAATGATCATTTCATTCTTGGTATATAATCAATAACTCGCAATATCATCTCATAGTTGTATATTCATCACCATAATCATTTCTTAGAACATTTGCCTCAAATTCAGAAAAAGAAAGAAAAAAGAAAAAAACTCATACATATCATACATACACCTTACCCCTCCCTCTCATTGACTGCTAGTATTTCCATCTACCCAATAGATTTTAGCCTTTGTTTCCCCTATTTTTTTTCTATAGCAGGGAGTGTCTTGGGAGAAATAGGGGTGGAAAAACAGCTCATCACCGTTTCCAACCTGCCAGTCCTCCCAGGAGCTTACGGCTGGCACGGAGGGCATGGCAGCAGGATAGAGGAAGAGCAAAAACCTAGGCTCTGGAGACAAACAGGCCTTGGTCTGAATCTCCCTGCTGTGTGGCCTTGGAAAAGTTACTTGACCTTTCTGAGCCTCAGTGGTATACTCTGTAAAGTGAGATAGCAAATAGCTAATTCTAAATGTTGACACGAGTAAACTCCATTTGCAATCATCTTAGTAATGATTGATTCAGAAATCATCCATGGATGTTAAAACTACTGGGCAATAATTTATTGGGGGGAAAAAGTATTTACAATCTCAAACCATCTCTCCGCAGAACAACCTTTTACAATGGATAGATCTGTCAGAACTCACCTTAACCAAGTAATCCGAGTTAACATCACCACTAAGGGGGAAGCCAACCTCACCGGTCTCCTAGTTGGTGCCCTGAGAAAGACACAGCCTCACTCCTGAGGCAACCCTGTCTAAAAGGCAAGACACCCACACCCTTCTAAGATATCAATATTATGGAAAGCAAAAAAGATTGAGGAACGTTTCCAGATTAAAGAAGACTAAAGAGATATGACAATGGACTGCAACGCATAATCCTGGATGGGGGGTGGGGTGGGGGGGAGGGAACACCATAAAGGATAGTATTGGGGACAAAAGACAAAATTTGAACATGGATTGTATATTAGACATGACTGTTGTGTCAATGACATTTCCTTAATTTGGTAACTGTCCTAAGGATATGTAAGAGAATGTTGTTCTTAAATGAGACCTGCTGAGGGATTTAGGGATGAAGGGTCACAATGCCTGAAAATTATCCCCACATGGTTCAGAAAAAAATGCAATGAAATATTTACATCTCTTTCTCTCTCTCTCCCTCCCTCTTTTTTTTTTCTCTGTCTCTCTCTCTCTCTCTGTCTCTCTTTCTCTCTCTCTGTATGTAGAGAAAGAGAATAAAGCAAATGTAGTAAAATATTAGCTATCCATGAATCTGGTTAAAGGGTGTTGAGGAGTTTATTATGCTATTTTAACTTTTCTGTAGGTTTAAATTTTTTTCAAAATAAAAGTTTGTTAAAAGGGTGTTACTGAATTAGCACAAGTGAAGTGTCCAGCTAGGCACTAATTTAAACCTAAATAGATGCTAGTTTACACCTTTGCACACCAGCGGGTCCCCAGGGCAGCACAACCCACCCCCCACCCCCACCCCCGACTATGCAGTGGGACCCATCGACCAAGATCCTTCCCCACTTAAAATAAACTGAGTGGATGGAAATACTAGTGGTCAGTGAGAGGGAGGGGTAAGGAGTATGGGATGTTTGAGTTTTTTCTTTTTTTCTTTCTTTTGCTGGAGAGATGCAAATGATCATGGTGATGAATACACAACTATGATGATACGGTGAGCCATTGATTGTACACCATGTATAGAATGCTTGTGTGTCAAGAATGTTTGTTTGTTTGTTAAGGTTTACAATAAAAATATTTGAAACCAAACAAGCAAGATCCTTCTGCACATCTGCCTTCGCGGGGCTCTGCAAGCTTCAGCCTCCCACGTCCATTCAGGATCTTCGTGGCCAGAGGTGAGGGCTGGAGAATAGGAAGTATGGCCGAAGGGGTGGGGAAGCCACAGCCTTTCCTCTTTCCTCACTCCCAAGTGCTGCATCTTTTGAGAATCTGGACAGATTTGTCCACATATGTGAAGTGGTTTGTGCTGAGAGATTTTGCAAACAGAAAGGGTCCTGATTGAGGAGGAGGAATGCTGGGTCTGGCTCCCTCTCCTGCCTCTTGGCAGTGCCTGTGCCCCTATCACCAGGAGGGGCTCCTGCACCGACCCCCCGAGGGATCACTCGGCTTTGCTAAGAGCCAGTCCAAGTGTCAACACTCTGGCAGAGAGAAGTGCTAAAAACGCATATTTGAAGATGTCTGAACAGACTTGTCTGAGAGGCAACTGGAGTTGTGCAGTAATCCTGATGTCTCCCCATGTCTCAGTTTTGAAGGCAGGCTTTGCCTGCAGGCCTGTGACCTCTAACATCCTTATGTTATTAAGATTTGATACAACTTTACTTAAGACTTGGGGATGACAGAAGTCATCATAGAGAGGGGCTTATAATTGTTACTAGACCCTCCAGGCCTAAGGCCACTTCCTCCATAAGCTGGCTTCCTCCAGCCCCCATGGCCTCCGTGGACGAGCCCTCCAGCCCCCGTGGCCTCTGTGAGCGAGCCCTCCAGCCCCCGTGGCAATGCCAGTCCACGGGGAGAGTGCAGGCTCTGGCTCAGAGTGGAAGCGGGGTTCCAGGAGGCTAAGCCCAGGCAGAGTGAGTCACAGCCAGGAAGAGAAGGACATAAAGGGGGCCAAAAGGCTGTTGGCAGAATGGTCCAGATCTGCAAAGATCTAAGTGAGAGCCAATCAGAAACACAGGACAGGTGGATCCTGAGCCATTACTGCCGTGGGCCAATGAATTGGCCTTTCTCACTCAGCTTCTCCACAAGCTTTTCTGCTGTGGCCACCCCTGGAAGGAGAGCTGCTCTGCAAATAAGGGACAGTGGCCTCCCCAGTCTTCCTCCACAGCTCTGTTCTTTAAAGAACACCCCCTCCCCAGGTGAGCATTCGGGGGCTGCCCATCACAGCCCTCTTGCCCCCTGGCCACATGGTCAGCCCAGGGAAGGGTGCTTGACTCAAGTTGTCAGTCAGCTCCTTCTGTGCAATTGTGCATACAGGTAATGGGAGGCAGGGAGCCTTTCTTCATCCTGGGGTCACTCGTTGGGGTGAAACAAAACCAACGTGGAGGTTGAACATGAGGGACCGAGGCCAACACTGAGAGGGGCAGAGGCCCAGGGACGTTGTTGGTGTCTCTGGATCCAGCTGCTCGCCAAGCCCTCTCCACTCCGTCCATCTCAGTTCTATCAGCTGATCCACTCCTGCTTTCACCCTTAGGCTAGGTAGGGTTGGACTTCTGTCTCATCTAAAAAAAGAGCGTAAACCAATCAACATGCTAAATGAGCCTCCTGCTCCCCAGCTGCAGTCAGCCTGCAGATGTGTACACCTGGCCGAAGGAAACCAAGCCATAGGCTGCACTAAGCAGTCTCTCTTTCTTTCTCTCCCTCTTTCTGCCTCTCATCCTTTCTCTGTCTCCCTCATATTTAAACTCAGAGGTGGAAAGTATAGTCCAGTGACTGGAACTGAAAGGTCGTGTGGATTCAGGACTAGCACAGACATTTGGCTGGGGGCTTGTTGATGAAAAAAAAAAAGGGGAAGCTGGTCTGCTGAGATAAATAGGGGAGAGAAAAACCCAGATGGGCAAAGGGAGAGAGAGGGAGGAAATTCCCAAACTCTGAGGCCCAGCATGCTTCCTGCTCTTCCTTCTGTGATATGCCATGAATCCCTCCAATACCCCTTTGTGGGGTATAATGACAGACACTACCCCAGCTAGCTTAGGCAGAAAGGGGAGTCTTTATAAGGATGCAGGTGTCTCCTGGAATCCAGGTCAGGTGGCCTCACCAGGCTTCAGGAGTGTCTGGAAGCCAGGCAACCCGCCCCCACCTCTCTCGGCCCGGTGGTCTCAAGCCTCTTACTTGAGCCCAACTTCCTTCAGTTCTCCATGTGTGCAAGGCTGGACACAGCTGCTTCCTAACCCCAGAGTGGACCTGTTCAGGTGGCCACAGACATGTCCTGAGTTCTCTGTGTCCCTTGTCCAAATGCCCAGGAAAAAGGCTCTGGCAGGTCCAGTACAGGTCAGCATCCACCCCTGGTCCAATCAGCCGTGTCTGGTGGGGTGGGGTCCCATTGTATGAACATGTTTAGACATGTTTATCAGCCTGCCTGCAGCCCGCCTCTGGGGAAGGATCAAAGAGGATTCCTCTAGTTGTGTCAAACTACTTTGGGTGCATTTCTGTTCTCTGCAATTAAACAGTGCTGACAAAAGCACCTTCCAATAGCCTTGGGCTGCCTGTTTACCCTTCATCTCTCCCTATTGGGAGGTGTGTGTTTCATGGGTGTGTTGAGCTAGATCGAAGGGCCAGTGTTTTCCTGGATCACAATGGCCCCTTATGTAAACAACTGGAAGTCCTGGTGATGGCAGCTGACTGTCCCCACCCCCACCCTGCCGCGGTCCATGAAGGAGAAGTGCCAGTGACAGTATCTGGACCCATCATGCGTCCTGTATAAGGTGGTGACAAACCCCACAGAATATCCTAAACGTGTCTCTGACCTGTTAATCATAACTTGCCCTTTTAGGTGGGACAAATACCCATATTTCACCATTTCTGCATAGTCCTGGAACCATGCAGGCTTGGCACTGAACCAAGAATTCCCGAAGTTGAACCTGACCCCCAGACTTCACTGGGGGAGGTTGGGAGGGCTGCGGAGTGTGGAACAAGTCAGCGTGGATCTCGGACTCCTCTCCAACTTTTTTTTTTGGGATTTAAAAGACATCACTTCAACCCAGAGTCCAGAGTTTGCTTCCCCGGGCACCAGGATAGCTTGGTGGAGCCCGTGTAGAATGTCTTTCACTTCTCTTTCATCTGCAATTATTGGCAACAGATAGCCTGGATCGGGGGTGGGGGTGGGGCTGCCTCATGGAGCACAGGTGGATCGAAGGCTCAGCGTGGGACAGACAGCAGAACATTTTCCATTGGCCGTTGCTATTCTAAAATGAAAACACGACTGGCTTAAAGCAGAAGCTTCAAATACTACCTGATAGCCCTGCTCCCCATCACTCGCTAGTCTAACCCTAAATTTCTCCTTCCCCTTGAGTAGAGTATTCTACTGCTGCTCTCCTAGAAGAGTGTATACTTTCCTGCAGCATATCATCCTGAGCATATCTTGGCTTGTCCAAGGCCCAACCTCCTGTTTGCCTCCAGGCCCCCGGTGGACAGCTTCCATTTAGCTTTTAGGCTTCGTGCCGGGGGAGACACATGACTGCATGGATGCTTCTGTCAGCAGAGGATGTGTCCCAACAGCACACCCCGCCAGCAGCGTCGGGGGCGCTAGTGGCAGAGGGAG
>PVIY010033674.1:0-27818 GCA_004026745.1 Myrmecophaga tridactyla
CAGCCAATCATACAAGCTAGGAGGCTGTTGCTAAGCTTTAGGCTGGTGTAGAGCTAGAATTAGGAATCGACGGTTTGTGATGAGCTACGGAAATGGGCGGTCTACGACAAGAGGGGGAAGGGAGTAGACATAGAGAAGGATTAAAAAGGAATTTTAAAGTATGGCTAGGCTCCAGTCCCAGAGAAATATGCCACACAAAACCACAGCAAAATACCATTTTATAACCACCAGAATGACTATTGTGCAAAAAAGTGGAAAATTACTGGAAAGCATGTGGAGAAATAAGGACACTCATTCATGGCTGGCTGGGATGTAAATGGTGCAGGCAGTGTTATAGAGTTTGGTGGTTCCTCAGAAAGTTATGTATAGAATTACCACATGATCCAGCAATCCCACTTCTAGGCATATATCCAAAAAAACTGAGAGACTTGAATGGTTATTTGCATGCCCATGTTTATAGCAGCATTATTCACATTTGCCAAAAGATGGAAGCAACCCATGTGTCCATCAACCAGTGAACAGATAAACAAAATGTGGTACATATACACAATGGAATATATTATTCTGCTGTAAAACAGAATGAAGTCTTGATATTTACAACAACATGGATGAACACTGAAGAGTTTATATTGAGTGAAATAATCCATACATAAATTGACAAATATTGTATGTTCTCACTGATATGATATAATTAGAAGAACCAAACTCTTAGTCAGGTTCTAGAATATAGGTTTATAGGAAATGGGGTGAGGGTAGGGAAGAGGAAGTTAAGGCTTAAATTGTAACAGAAGTTTTATTCGGGATGATGGAAAAGATGAGAAATACTAGCATAATATTGTGACATAATTAACAGCACTGAATTATATATTTGAATGTGGTCAAATGGGAAATTTTAGGTTTTATATATGATACTAGAATATTTTTTTAATCCATAGGCTCTGTTATGATTCTGTCCTGAGCAACTGTTTTCTGGAACATTGGTTTTCTGCCTTCTCTTCCATCTAAGCATGTGTCTCCATTCCATGAAAGATTCAGTGGACATGGACATGAGCTCTTTTAGGCCCCAAACTACTTTTTTAGTTTTGAACTAAAGGCTAACAGAGATTACCACTTTAAGGTTGATATTGATGAAAATGAGTACCAGTTATCTTTAAGAATGGTTAGTTTAGGGGCTGGTGCAAAGGATGAATGGCAGTCCAATTAAATTAATACTGGCAACTTTAAAAATGTCTGTACAGCCAACAGCTTCCCTTGGAGGCTTCAGAATAACACACCTATAGTCTTACAGTTGGAGTATGGATCCAGGCTTGTGCATATTAGTGGATTGCATTTAGTAGCTGTGAAGGAAGATGCAGACTCAGAAGCAAAAGAGTAGGAGATGTGAACTCTTAAGCATATCTGGAAAGTGAGGTGCCCCTGGGAGTAGTAGCACATTTCCACAGGAAAAAATTAAAAAAACAAACTTGCTTCTGAAGATGATGATTTTGATGAGGAGGAAATGGAATAAAAAGCTCCAGTGATGAAATCTATATAAGGGAGGTAGGGCAATATGGTGACATTGGGAGGTGTGGAGTTTAGTTAATCCTCCAGAGCAACTAGTAAATAGCCAGGAGCTGTCTGGCACAACTGCTTTGGGAGACATCCATGACTGTACACACATCATACACCAATTTGGAAAGGCTGGAAGGGCTGAGATTATAGTGGAGACATGTAAGTAAAGCTCCCAAACTGCCAATCTAGCACCCCTCCCTCACTGGCATGGCAGGCTATGTTGGAGACTTTCTTCAAGGAATAAAAGAACAAAAGAAGGTAGCTCAACCAAGCTCCAATTGTAGTTTTAATTGACAAACTTGGACTGCTGAATACAAGCTCTGAGCACAAATAAACCTAGAACAAGTGGGAAAGGAACCCTGAGATTTCACCCAGCTGAAAGGATGCAGTGCTGATGGAATAAAAAAAAAAAATGAGGCTTTTGGATATAGCCGAGAACAGAATACTAGAAAAGGGCTGTGCCCCAAGAAAGGGGCACACAGACCTGGATACCAACTCTAGCTCTTGACTTGCAAACCTTGGGGGCTGGGGACTGGCTCTAAAGAGGATTTATTTATTTATTTGTTTGTTTGTTTGTTTGTTTGTTTGTTTATTTATTAACTATTCTAAGTAGCTCATTAGAGAACTTTCAGTTGTCAACACTGACCCAGGCAAGGGTGGAAGGAAGACATCTGAGAGACGAAGTAAGTAATTGAGTGAAGGAGATAATTCCCTAAGGGCTATATCTTGTCCAAGAAAAAGGGGTGGTGGGGCCCAGCTCAAGTGGCAGCTCTCATTCAGAGAATTCAGTCCTCAGGGGTTGGAAAATAGAAACAACTTAAACCTGCCTTCTACCTCAGCCTCTGTCTCAACCACAGTCCTGAGGAGGGTCAGGTCTACTGAGAATTAAAGGCACCACACCACTTTATATTGGTGAAGCATTGCAGGCTGACAAGTGCCATCTCCTGGGCAGAAAGGAAAAAGACAGAATCAAGACACCTCATAGGAAAGACTGGTAACCTGATGGGTCTCATCCTCAGGGAAACTTGATACTGATTACACACTCTTCTTGAGTCCTGGGCCTGTTGTATCTGGGAAAATCTGATTAGGGTTTATCCTATCTGCCGGGGCAAGAACCAGAAAACAAGAGCTAAAAAATTCTAATCAGTTAAACAGAAGCTATCCTAGAAGCCTAGAATAAGTTGAACTGAATGTCAAGGAACATATAGAGAAGAAAACCAACCAATAAGAAAACCCTAGGTAAAAATAGTGAAAATAACTTCAAAAATAACTAATCAAGGAAATCAGATACCTAGACACCAGCAAAAAATTACAAGTCGTAATGGGAAAAACAAAGATATGGCACAGTCAAAGAAACAAACACATTTCAAAAGAGATGCAGGAGTTGAAACAAGTAATCAAGGATGTTCAAACAGACATGCAAAATCACATCAAAAATCAAATCAGTGAGTTGAGAGAAGATATGGCAAAAGAGATGAAGGATCTAAAGAAGACATTGGGCAACCATAAAGAAAAACTCAAAAGCTTGAAACAAATGGTAGAAATTATGGGAATGAAAGGCACAATAGAAGAGATGAAAAACACAATGGAGACCAACAACGGCAGATTTGAAGAGGCAGAAGAAAGGATTAGTGAACTGGATGACTGAACATCTGATATCCAGCACTCAAAAGAACAGATAAGGCAAAGGATGAGCAAGGGCTCAAGGAATTGAATAACAACATGAAGCATGCAAATATAAGTGTTAGGTGTCCCAGAAGGAGAAGAGAAGGAAAAGAGGGCAGAGAGAATGGAGAAAATAATCAGTGAAAATTTCCCATCTCTGATGAAAGACATAAAATTACAGATCTGAGAAGCACAGCATACCGCAAACAGAAAATATCTGAATAGACCTACTCCAAGACACTTAGTAATTAGACTGCCAAAACGTCAAAGACAAAGAGAATTCTGAAAGCAGAAAGAGGAAAGTGATGCAACATTTACAAGGAAAGCTCAATAAGACTATGTATGGATTTCTCATCAGAAACCATGGTGGTAAGAAGGCATTGGTATAATATATTTAAGATAATGAAAGAAAAACTGCCAACCAAGAATTCTGTATCTGGCAAAATTGTCCTTCAAAAATGAGGGAGAATCTAAGTTATTTCAGACAGATACTGAGAAAGCTTGTAAACAAGAGACCTGTTCTACAAGAAATATTAAAGGGAGCATATATAGACAGATAGGATAAAAAACAGGAGAGAGGGGTTTATAGAACAGTGTAGAAGTGAAGACTATCAGTAAGGGTAAAAAGAGAGAGACAAATAAGATGTGACAACTAAAACCCAAAAGACAAAATGGTAGAAGAAAGTACAGGCTTTAGAGTAATAAAATTAAATGTTAATGGATTAAACTTCCCTGTCAAAAAACATAGAGTGACAAAAGGAATTTTAAAACAGGACCTATATATATGCTTTAAAGAGACTAACTTAGATCCAAGGACAAAAAATAGGTTGAAACTGAAAGGTTGGAGAAAGACATTTCACAAGAACAAGAGTGGGGGTGACTATGCTAATATCAGACAGATTAAACTTCAAATGTAAGACAACTGAAAGAGACAAAGAAGGACAGTGTGTGTTAATAAAAGGGACAATTCATCAAGAAGACAAAATGATCATAAATATTTATCAGTGAGCCAGACTGCCCCAAAATACATGAGATACATACTGACAACACTGAAGGGAGAAGTAGACACTTCTACAATAATAGTTGGAGACTTTAATACACCACTCTTCATCAATGGATAGAACATCTAGACAGAGGATCAAAAGGAAACTGAGATTTTGTATAAATGAACTAGTCTCAACAGACATTTATAGGACATTACAACCCACAACAGCAGGATGTACATTTTTCTCAAGTGCTCATGGATCATTCTCCAGCATATAAATGGGTTCTGTTTTTTAATCCCTTCTGCCAGTCTATTTCATTTGCTTGGGGTGTTTAATCAATTAACATTTAATGGTGGTTCACAAGTCATGTCTCAATACATTTTAAGAGATTGAAATTATACAAAACACTTTCTTGAATCATAATGGAATGAAGTTGGAAATCAATAGCAGGCAGAAGGCACCAAAATTCACAAATATGTGGTAGGTAAACAACGCACTCTTAAAGAACCAATGGGTTAAGAAAGAAGTTACAAGAGAAATCAGTATATATTTCAAGGCAAATGAAAATGAAAACACAGTATATGAAAACTTATGGGATGCAAGAAAGGCATTGCTGCGAGGGAACTTTATTGCCCTAAATGCCTATATTAAAATAGAAGAAAGAATGAAAGAATTAAGTATTCACTGGAGGAACTAAAAGAACAGCAAACTAACCCCAAAGCAAACATTAAGAAAGAAATAACAAAGATTACAGCAGAAATAAATGAAATTGAGAACCTGAACAAAATAGGAAGAATAAACAAAACCAGAAGATGGTTGTTTGAAAAAAATCAACAAATCAATATACCCTTAGCCAGACTGATGAAAAAAAAAAAAAAGAGAGGATGCAAATAAAATCAGAAATGGGAGAGAGGACATAACTACTGACCCCACAGAAATATAGGAGTTAATGAGAGAATACAATGAGCAACTATACACTAACAAACTAGAAAATATAGACAAAATGGCACTTCCTAGAAAAAAATGAACAACCAACATTGACCCGAGAAGAAAAATCAACCTCAACAAAACAATCACAAGTAAAGAAATTAAATCGATCATCAAAAATACTCCCCCCACAAAAAATCCTAGTACCAGATGGCTTCACATTTGAATTCTACCAAGCATACAAGAAAGAATTAGAAAATCTTGTGTCTGATGCTCCTTTTATCTATGGTGTGGACCAATGAGTAAAACATATGGATTAAAAATAAATAAATAATAGGGGGAACAAATGTTAAAATAAATATAGTAGACTGAAATGCTAGTGATCAAGAAAGGAAGTGGCAAGGGGTATAGGAAAAAAATAGGGGAAACAAAGGCTAAAATATATTGGGTAGGTGGAAATACTAGCAGTCCTAATGAGAGGGAAGGGTAAGGAGTATGGCATGTATGAGATTTTTTCGTTTTATTTCTTTTTCTGAATTGATGCAAATGTTCTAAGAAATAATCATGGTGATGAATATACAACTAGGTGAGGATATTGTGAGTTATTGATTATATACCAAGAATGGAATGATCATATCATAAGAATGTTCATGTTTGCATGTTGTTATGGTTAAAAAAAATTTTTTACTTTAAAAAAAGAATGAATTAGTACTAATTCTGCTCAAACTCTTCAAGAAAAGGTGAGAAAGAAGAGGTGGGAAAGCTACCTGGCTCATTCTGTGAAGCCAACATCACCCTAATACCAAAGCCACAGATACTATAAGAAAATAAAATTATATGACAATATCTTTAATGAATATAGATGCAAAAATCCTCAACAAAATACTCACATTAAAGACTTATACACCATGTTCAAGTGAGATTTATTCCAGGTATGCAACGCTGGTTCAACACAAGAAAATCAGTTAACATAATATACCACATCAATAAATCAAAGTGAAAAAAACCACATGATTATCTCAATGGATTTTCAAAAGGCATCTGACAAAATTCAAATCCTTTCTTGATGAAAACACTTCAAAGTGTTGGAATAGAAGGGAACTTCTTCAACATGAGAAAGGGAATACATGAAAAACCTACAGCTAACATCAACTCAAAGGTGAAAGATGGAAAGCGTTCCCTCTAAGACAAGGATGTTCACTGCCACCATTGTTATTTAATATTGTACTGTAATTTCTAGTGCAAGCAATTGGGCAAGACAAATAAATAAAAGATATCCAAAATGAAAGGAAAAAGTAAAACATTCAGTGTTTGCAGATGACATGATACTATATGTAGAAAATCCTGAAAAATCTACAGGAAAGAAGAGGTAATAAATGAGCTCAGCAAAGTGGCAGAATATAAGATCAACAAGCACAAATCAGTAGTGTTTCTGTACACTGGCAATGAGCAATCTGAGGAGGAAATCAAGAGAAAAATTCCATTTACAATAGCAATCGAAAGAATCAAACATATACGGAATAAATTTAACCAGGGCACAAAGGTCCTATACCAAAAAAAAAACTACAAGAAATTGCTAAAAGAATATAAGAACACATTGACAGAGGAGAAGAATGGTGAATGTGGTGCCATACAATGCAATATTGTGCAACTACAGAAAAAGACAAAGTTGTGAGGTATGTGATGAGATGGATGATCCTTGGGGACATTATGTGATGCAAAATAAGCCAGAAACAAAAGAATAAATATTGTGTAGTCTCTTTTAGAAAATGTTTATAGGAAAATTGGAGCCTAGATTGTAAACTTATATAGCAGTCACATTTAGTGCAGAGCTGTAAATGTCATTTCAAGATTTTGAGATGCTGTGCTACATATGCATAAACTAGTATCTCCCTAGAACTTTGGGACCTGTGTGACACCTAAGACTCAGAGTTAGAGTTCTGCAGCTCTAAAAGTCAGCATTGATACATACAACTGCTAAAGAAATGAAAACAGAGATCAGGCTTCAATTAGAATTAAGAATGAAGCCAATTGGGTTGGGACAAGGAAATCAGACTACAAGGGCAAGGATGACATATTCTGAATTTTAGAACTTCACCTACTGTATGAGACCAAAGCAAAAGAGGTTTATTTTTTCCAAAACCTACATGTTCTGTACCATACAATCTAATTCAACCTGTCTGGATAGCTCAGTTAAACAATGCAAACACAAGGAATCCAGAATGGGAATAAGGGCTTATAATTCTGTATAGCTTCATGTAAAACCCTGATACCTCCCAGAAAATGTTGGGCAGATAATTTTAAAGTATTGGCAAAGTCCCTTGAGGGATGGGAGAAAAATTATGGAACTATTAAGCTTTACAATCAGGGAAACCCCTGATATAGTTTCAAATATTAGAGACTCCCAAGTCAGTAGTAAGTCCTTGAATCTTGAGGCTTATTTAAATTGCAAAGAATCTAAACCTACCTATAGTTATGCCTACAAGTTACTTCCAGAAAACTTCTTTTGTTTCTCAGATGTTGCCTCTCTCTCTTTTTAAGCCCAACTCTGTAAGTAAAATCATTATCCTCCCCCCTACACATGACATCCTGTGGTGAATGTGTCCCTGACAATGTGGGAAATGACTCCCAGGAATGAGCCTGGCCCTGGCACTGTGAAATTGACAATGCCTTCATGACCAAAAGGGGGAAAAGAAATGTAACAAAATACGGGGTCAGTGGATAAGAGAGTTCAAGTAGAGTTGAGAAGCTACTCTGGAGGCAACATTTATGCAAACTTCAGCTAGAAATTGCTAATTACCACTATTTGCCAAACTACAGCCAAAACTATTTGTGTTAACCCTAAAGAATATTTAGGGCTCTCTCTGAGATTCTACCAAACTTTCATACACTAAGTTTATTTTCCAGAAGCCTATAACCTCCAGATGGTTCCTAGGCCAGGTAAGTGCTGAAACCCAGAGGGGCTAGCCATTCCAAAAAGTTCCATTGCTCTATCCCATACTATCAACACCCCCTTTCCACATGAAAAAGTTAGAATGGACATAGCCCAAATACACCTAAAGATTGGGAGAAGGATCAAAGGAAATGAAGGAATTATAACAAATGAGTATGACGGCTGAATCACTGTACTGCTATTTATTTCACTCTCCAGTATCTTGGAGTAGCTAGAAGGGAAAACCTGAAATTGTGGAACTGTAACCCATATTAAACTTCAAAATCTATTCTATAACTATTTGTTACAATGTACTTTGAAATATATTGGTTTTGTGTATATATCACAATAAAAAGTGTTAAAAATGAGAAATCAGAGAAGACAAATAAATGGAAGAACTTATCATGTTCATAGATTAGAAAATTAAATACAGTTAGGATGTCAGTTCTACCCAAATTGGCTTACAGATTCAATGCAATACCAATTAAAATCCCAAAAACTTACTTTCCAGAAACAGAAAAACCAATAACCAAATTTATTTGGAAGAGCAGGGTGCCACAAATAGCTAAAATACCTTCAGAAAGAGAAATGAAATGGGAGGTCTCACACTATTTGACTTTAAAGCATATTGCAATGCTACAGTGGTCAAAACAGCATGGTATTGGCTTAAAGACAGATATACTAACCAATGGAATCAAATTGAGTTTTCAGAAGTAGACCCTCTCATCTATGCATGGCGGCAGATCTGTGTTTTCTGTCTTTCAGCCTACGATTTCAGTTGGAATAGAGTTCAATGTGGCATATTTTCAGAGTTTTGCTTTGGGATAAGATTTTTCATAGTTATGCAGAGGGATAATATTCTTCAGGTGGATAGTTCCATATCATATATCATCCACTAGTGTCAAAACAAAGTACTCACAAAGACCAAGTTGGGAGAACAGATGCAAGTTATAGTCAGGAAAAGAAAAGGAAATAAGTTTTGGTTTTTTTTTTGCTTTTGTTTGTTTTTGCATGGGCAGGCACCAGTAATCAGGAAGTAAGTTTTTATGAGCTAAGGTAACTGGATTCCTTTCTGTATCAGAGTTTATAGAAGAGAAACTTCATGTCTTCTATGCATGAAGCCAACTTAAATGTTTTTTTTTTTGTCTTTTAACTGTTCTCTTCATCACAAACTAAAAACAGGGGAGACAATTAAATAAAATAGTCTTGTGGTTCTCTTCATTATCATTAATAGAAACTCACCATGCATTTCATTACTCCCATGAAGCCCATTTGAACACCCAATTATTGATAACTATAGCCAATAGTACTTCTAGTTGGGGATCATCATTATACTGACATTAAAATTAGCAGTGAATCAAGTTATTTTTGCAGATGTATCAGAGACTGCTAGATATTTCCTAATATCCACTTTCACCTTCTTTATTAGTTGTACCCTAATTCTATTTCAACACATTGTTACCTGAAGTAAAAACTACATTTCCCACCTCTTTGAAGTTACTTATGACCATATTTTATTCTATTACTATACACTAAATGTATAGCAATTAAAAATCATATTTCTCCAAACCTTTCATATTTATCCCTTTATTGGGTAAAATATTTTATAATATTCCAGCTTCTCAGAACTTCTATCCCAAGTTGCATAACATCTAAGGACTATATATGGGACATATTAAAGGTAGATAATTTTTAAGTTTTAGATTTTGGGTTGTTTTTACCATAATTTTTTCTGATTCTTTACATTTCTATTCTCATTTTCTTTCTATGTTGCAATTTTGAAGTTTAATATTTCCATGAATAGGAAAGCCTGATTAACAGAGGAGAACCCGAAGTCTGTGCCCCATGGAATGAATTCTTAAACGGAAGTGAGGCAGGAGAGGATCTGAAACAGAGAAGAAAATGGCAGCTAAGTCAGGGACGCCAAGATGAAAATGGCAGAGTAAATCATGATGATGAAAAGGCATTTTAGAATGCCCAGAGTCTCAGGGCAGTTGCTGGGGTGGGGAGAGGCAAATATTACATTTGTTCAGGAGGCAAAAAGTGAAGATAAGGGGAGCAATTACTCTATAGTTAAAGACATTGTCAGAAATTATATTACAAATGAAAACTTGAAGTCTAATAACTAAATGCTATCACCATCTTGCAGTGCTGACTCACCAATGAATATGAAATGGGAAAGCCTTTGGAATCCAGGTTTAGAAAATTGTTCTCAGGAGGGAGAGGCTACAGGAGGCAAGTAGAGGATAACAGATGCAATGAAGGCAAGATACCCAGAAGGAAACACAGCTTTTCATTAGAGGGGAATCACTTATCCCCACTTCATCACATTATATAAAGGAAGAATCAAGCCTTCCACTTCCAACTCATGAGGAGGTGGGAGTGTTGGAGTGAACACTTTTGAACTCTCAACACTGATAGTGGGTGTTATCAATGTATGGCAGGAGAGCTCAGACTGTCTCTATTCTCTGTTCTTATCTTCATCTTCATGGCCATGAATGGGTTTAGAGTCTGGTCTACTGTCCAGCTTTTCACATAAGCAGGACCTCAAGATGGAGAATACATGGTTTATTCAGAGGGGTGAAGATAAATACTTTTAATGGGAATAGGCCACACTGAGAAAAATTAGAATTCCAAGCAGAAAAAATTTAAATCAGTTCATTTTTTAAAAATACAGATATTATGTGGGTAGGGAACACAAAAGTTGGAAACCAAGTATTTTTTATCTCTATTTCAGCAGACATACACTAAATTTAAAATCTTGGAGAGACTTGAAAATCGTTCTTATGAAAGGGACGCATAGGCAATATGGATAAAAATTAGATGAATTTTAGAAAGAGATGGCAAAGAAGCAAAGGCCATACCTATTAGGTACTTAAACAAATAACATATCAAGAAGCCAATAAAATAATGGTACCTGTTATATAGAATGCTACATTTATTTTCAATAATCTCAGTGTGGAAAAAATTTAATTTAAAAGGAAAGATCCATAGGAGAGTTGAAAACAGAAGTTAATTGGGGAAACAGAAATATTGATTGAACTCACAGATTTAAAGATTGAAGGTGTTTACTATGTAGTCCTCAATTACATAATACCTTACACTGGGGCTGAATAACTGGCCATAAATAACTGAATGTTTATATTCAAGAATTTATTTAACTGGCAATCAGGAGCACAAATTGGTAAATACAATTGAATTACATATTTAAGTTTGATAAATTTAATTTGCTATGTGCTTAACTGGAGATCTTCTACTTTCAGGCTGGGCCAGTGCTTAATGGTTGTAGACACTATGTGCCTAGTTTTGATGAAACTACCTCACCTACCCAAAGCCATTCCCTGCACCAGACTTTCTTTATATCTTGCTTTACCAGAACTCGAAATCATTTCAATATTTGATAGCCTCACTTAAGGCATTATTTCTAAAAATTCCTTTGATAAAGTATATGTGTTATTTAGAAGGGAGAGAAGAATCCTGGGATCTCTTCAGAACAGCAGCCCTAATTTGTTCATAGAGTTTTTGAGTTTTCACCTTAGAAAGCACAGTAACACAGCCCTCAATGGAAAAGTTCTGAGGAAATTAATTTCATTGGAAATAAGACCTATGCTTACCCTCCCTAAGCCAAAACATAACTTTGCAGAATTAAAAAGGACATGATCAGGGAATAGGGGCTGGTTGAAGGACAGCATTGTTAAAGGAAAAATCTTTACAGAACTTTCAAATGCTATGGTTTAAGTTAAAAATTTGAATGCTAGCTGAAGAATAACTTTGCCATTTATGCATCTCAAAGCTAACTCAGTCCTCTCCAAAGAGTGTTCCTTAAAATTCTAGTTCAGGGTTAAGCAAACTACAGACTGCAAGTTACATCTGGCCCCTGCTGTTTTTGTAAGTATCATTTTATTGTAACACATCTGTATTCATTCGTATATGTATTCTCTATGGTTGCTTTCCATAGACAACTCTTCTACAGCAGCAGAGTTGAGAGGTTTCAATAGACACAGCAGGCCGGACAGAGCCTAAAATATTCACTGTTTGGTCCTTTACAGAAAAAGTTAATAGCTATTGCCTAATCAAAATGTTTGGGAGACTCTGAGTTAGTAAAATTATCCTTTTCTGTAAGATTTCTCAGAATCTTTAAGATGCTAAATCCCATCAAGGGAGCTGGGAATATTCAAAGCCTCACAAACTTATTTAAGATCACAAAATAGTTTTTCTGTGGACTATCTGGAAGGACCTCTTTTTCATAAAGCATGCTAAAGGAATGCTACTGCATCACTCAGTTAAAAGGCATATTAATAGAGTTCTAAGCGTTAGAGATTCAAAGACGTGTAGGATGTCATCTTTGCTCTCAAGGAGCTCATTGCCTATGAGGGATTCGTATATTAAACAAATTATTGCAATGCAGTATAGGAAAAGTGCTAAACTAGGGCGTATAAAATAACTGGAAATAGTTCAAAGGATAGAAAAATCAACTTTGATTGGTATAGATGGAGGCTGCAAATAAGAAGAAAAGAACAGAGAAAGAGATACTTGAATCATACTTTGATGGATGACTTTTCCAAGCAGAAAATATAAAGAATGGCATCCAGACAGAATGAATATCTCCATAAAATAGAGTTTGGTTTCAGAAACCATAAGGAATTTGTGTTTGAGAACCTAAGAATATATTTGGTTGAGGAAGCAGACAAAGCACATAACCCTAATTTTGAGACATGTGTGAATGATCTGTGAAAAAAAGGATTAATGATGAAGAAAGAGATATTATATATATGCCATCTGTGTTGGTGCCATACAGAATGATGAAGGAAATAAGCAATGCTTCTATTTTCCCCTAGAGTAACAGTTTAAAAACCAAAATGTAACATGAAATTGAGAGAGAACAAGGGCAGTTTTAAGTGATAATTTACATTGTAGTTTCATTTGTGCAGCAATTTTCAACTTCTCTTTTGGATAATTAATGGAGAAATGAATTGAAAATATGGGTACTTGCCAGGTATAGATGAGAATTTTGACTTTAGAAAAAGAATATAGATTTCATGGGGGAAATTCCCCAATCTGCCTGACAAAACATAAATTTCCACATCATTAGTGTGAGTAAATTTGGAAACCCAACCAAGAAAAATGTCTTCATGATACATAGCTAAGGATGAACAAAAGATGCTTTGGAAACCACAGATAAGCTAAAGGCTAGCAGACCCCTGGTAAATATTTTGTTATTGTTGTTTTAGGATGATTGCAAGGACTCTATGAAAGGTTGCTGTGGGCAAGATCTAGAAACAATAACAATAAACTTTGTATTCATCTATTGCCTTAATTTTCAAAATATTTTTCCTCTCTTATCCACTGATTTTTCTCCTGGTACCCTTCCTATATATTACACCTACTCCTTGGCTTTTCCATCTTGTCCTCTTTCCTCTTCTCAGTCTATGACTTTGTGACAGTAACTCCACTGAGATAACCAAAGCTTTCTGATATGAGATCTCTTAATTTTCTACTGTTTTATGCTTAGCCATGTTTTTCCCATCCCAAGAACATCCATATTTTCTTCTATTTCTCTATTTTTAACCCGTATATGAAATCTTTAATCTCTCAGGGCCTTACTTTGGTGTATAGTATAATATAAAGAGTTAAATTTATTTGTTATCAAATTTCTTAAGCTCTAATTCTAAATCAACTTACTTCTTTTATTTATATCCCATAACAATTATTCTATTTTTCATTATAGATCTTATAGATATATTGATATTTGCCAGTATAAAAGGACCAAGACTTTTACCTTCATGGTTGAGTGTATCCATTAATAATTTCAATTCCCTCCTTTGTTTTGCCAGCCTCACAAAGCAGTTTCCACCAGAAAGGTGATTGCTGATTTCTTGTCAATGAAGGCCTCAGTTTGTGGGTATTTCAGAATGAACAAGTTTTTAAAAATTTTCTTGCTACTACTGTATTTCAGTCCTTAATATATCTTATTTAAAAGACTTAGAATAATCACTTTTAATGAAAGATAGAGTTTCCATGGCAGGATTTTTCTTACACCTCACCACTTTTCATGACAGTATTTCCCCATCCCCAACCAGGGCAGACAAAGATTACACTATAAATTTCAGTCTCCAAAATTAGGTATGAGTGCATTGTAACTTTCTTTAATTTGTCAATCACTGAACTTAATTTCTACTTAGATCCTCCAATGTATCAGACTGCAGAAGCCTCAATCTAGTCTCTCCTCACCCACTCCTTTTCTTGAAGTTTGTTTTTAAACTTTGTCTGTAGTCCTCAAAAATATGAAATGGATAGGGGTTGGAATATTGTCCATATCAGTCAGTGCTGTCCTCCTAACACAAATCAACATTCATTAGTTCACTATGTCATATTTCATTCACATCCTAAAAGTCCCTCAAGTACAGAGACTTTCTTCATATGTCTTTGCCACCTTGACTCAGATTATTCAGTTTATCCCATAATTGGCTAGGTGGCTGTTCTAGTTTGCTAGCTGCCAGAATGTAACACACCAGAGATGGATTGGCTTTTAATAAAAGGGGATTTATTTTGTTAGTTCTTCAGAGGAAAGGCAGCTAACTTTCCACTGAGGTTCTTTCTTACATGGGAAGGCACAGGATGGTCTCTGCTGGCCTTCTCCCCAAGCCTCTGGGTTCCAACAACTTTCCCCGGGGTGATTTTTTTCTGCATCTCCAAAGGCCTGGGCTGAGCTGCGAGTGCTCAGATGAGATATGTTGAGCTGCTTGGGCTGTGCTACGTTGAACTCTCTCATTTAAGCACCAGCCAATTAAGTCGAACATCATTCATTGCAGCAGGCACGCCTCCTAGTGGACTGCGGATGTAATGAGCAACAGATGAGGTTCACGTACCATTCATTGGCTCGTGTCCACAGCAACAGAACAAGGTGCCTTCACCTGGCCAAGTTGACAACTGAATCTAACTACCACAGTGGCTCTATTCAGTTCTTCTCCTAGGCCCTCAGGTTCATTCTGCTGTCCTGGCATTACCCTGCATTCATGGAGTTCTGTGAGCCTACCCTAGCTATCTGATACCACAATGCACACCCTTGGAGAAGCCATTTACTTGGAAGACAATGTGAACAGCACCCTCCACAAATGTGTAGCACAGCAGCTTCAAACACATCATTCTTCCACGTCTACTCTCGCAACTTTTATTCACAGGATTCCCATTCTCAGATTCCTAAACCCTTATGTAAGTTTCAGTCATCCCTCCCATGCAAAGCACACGTACATACCAAATAGAATATGGTTAAGGATAGGCCACCAGAAAGCCTGATGTGTTGCAAGGAGATACTACTAGCTTCTACTCAATGCTTCCCCCAGTCTTTTTCTAGATCTGCCAAATGTGTAGTACCAGCCCAAGTCTGACTCAGCAGGTATTCCTCTAAATTCTAAATTCTCTTAGATAGGACTGAAACTTTGAAAGCATTTTTCACTCTTACCAGTGCAAAAGTTCTGACTGATTATCTTATTGAGGCTTGAACTTGAAGGAGATTAGTGGTGGCCACTTTCCTTCATCCCTTGTTTCCATTTGCTTGTTTCTCGAGCCCTGTCCAAATAAATCCAGGAGAATTTTTTAAACTAAAGTAAAAGATGATCAACAAACTAGGCCAAAGACCACAGAGGAGACTATATGAAACAGAAAAGATGGCAGGGAGGAAAGCGACTTAAATTGAGATGAGCAACCAAAGGGAGAACAGAAACTGAAAAGAGAGGGTCTTCACAGAGGAGAGAAATTCCCAGAGAGACCCAGAGATATTTGACTCTTAGAAATAAAAAAGAAAGACCATTTTGGGAATAGGAGTAGTTGGGACAAGATCAGCAGAGTAGAGAAGCATATTGTGACACAAAAGGAGCTCTGTGTGGATTAAAATAGATTCTTAAGGCTCTCATCAAGAACAATTATGTTCATTGCTCTGGACTTTGAAATATGTACCTACATAATCAAATACACAAGGCTTAAAGAGTCTAAAGAGACTAAATGAACTTGGAACTGATAATAGAAGGAAGCAATAAAATAGGCCTATATTTTAGATGATATCATTAAGAGATTATACAGATAATAACCATTAACATTTGGTAAAATGGAAGAAAGCTTTGATGTTAACTTTTGCCAAATCTTATGTCAACTTTGAAATATGCTCATATTTTGTTTCATTAAAAAGAAACATAATTTCCTGTTTTATGTTTCCACTTCTGTTTTTTCTTTCTTTTCTTGTCTTTTAGAATGTACGCTTTCTAGGATTCCTACCTCAATTCCATCTACATCCAAATATATGTCACTGACAACTAAATTTTCTTTTTCTTATCAAATTCAAAATCAGTCTCAAACAGACATCCATGTTTCCATTTTTTTAAAGTATAAGTCTTTTTTAACCTAAATAAACATAATAATATATTATAAAAATATGGTCTTCCTTTATTTTATGAAAATTCATTCTTATGCTCTAAAATTGCACTGTTTGCTTTTATTTTTTATCTCAGTAATTTTTTGTTTAAGCCACAGCATTGATACCAAATATAATTCCAACTTAAATTAGGCATAATCAATATGCCAAACTATTTCCTCTTTCTAATTCTTATAAGCAGATGGATTTATGCTTGGTTGAATGTACGTACCAGAGTAAAGAGGAAGATTTTGCAGAATTTTTGGCAAGTAGCGTTCCCATCCCCCATCATCTTCTAGGTTCTCCTCCATATTACAGAGGATGGAAGCCAAGGAACTGCATGTCTCCAACTCTCCTACTCCCTATATTCTAAATGCAATTTGTGTTCCTGTCTATAGGAGGTACTTGTACAAGGCTGGGTAGGAAGAATGGAAACAGAGGCCATTTTTATTTTCCAACAGGACATATATACATGAATTTCTCAGATGTAAGTGTTTGTGACAGCAAGACAGCCTCTACTCACTTACATGCACCTACCAAATGTTTGATTAGACAGGACCAGATCTAGAAAATATTTCTGATGTTCCATACCCCAAAATTAAACACCTTGAAATTACTTAAGAAAAATCTGGAAGGGGAAATTTAGAATAGGAAAAATATTGCCAACCAACTGATTCAAGACAGAGACAGAGATCAACAGTACCACAAAAAGAATGACCAAACTGTCCTGCAACCAGCCCAAAAGATAGAACTTACAGAGTGAACCTCTACTTACATCTTAAGAGTTTCAAAAAGGCAGAAATGCCCAAAGGTAAATAAGAAATTTTCTCATTGTTCACAGAATGATCTGTACCTTGGACAGTGAAGTAAGAAGGGAGGTAGTAGAAAAAGTAAACAGGATTGTTGCTACTTCTAATCCTGCTTTGAGCCAAATTCAGTAGAAGCAGAGCCTCAGACAGGGATACCTATGCAAGAGATTTAGTGTAGGAAGAAGTGAGGGAAGCAGGATGAGGAAGTGGAAGAATTTAAGTAAAGATGTGGTTTCAGGTAAGATCTAGCCTCAGTCTGATCCCACAGGGAGCTATGGAGTATGAATGAGAGCATGGAATTTTCCACCTGGAGGAAAAGGAGCCATGGTCTTGGCTGAGCAACCCTATATTCACCCATCATAAAGAGATCCAGAAGGGGCCCCAAGCACCTACTGCAAATCCTAAGGCAGGACTACTTTTCACTCACACGCAATGTCTACCTGTGCGCACTAACAGTCAGAACCCGATCCATATCCTATCAGAGAAGAAATTTCATGCCTAGTATACTTATGTCAGGGTCATAGGGAAAAAAATGAGAAGCACCTAATTGCTAATTTTATTCAATTTTCCAGAAATAATAAATGCTTTTTACAGTGGTACACCATCAACCAAAGACCAAAAGAGAGACTGAAATTAACCTCTAGAAAGAAACAAAAGGAAATATTAAATATTCAGTATTATTACTTATACAAATATTTAGGATCATTATTCAATATCATCACTTATACAGAGCCTACTAGTTGGTGGAGATTGCTGTGCTGAGGGAATAACCAAACCATGCTCCCTACTTCTTCTCAGTAAAAGATGTCAAAACCAGATGGGTAAAAAGGTAGGAGGGTTGGGCACTTTACTGGGTATGGATAATCTCTGTTGCAAAAGATTTTATTGAAGCTGTGTAACTGCTAAAGGAAATCCAAGAGTTTGTTTTCATTTCCATATTGGAGATAAAGACCTGAAAACTAATGCCTGATGAAATTTATGCTAATTTAATAATAGAGTAGGAACTGAGCATTCTACCTCTTCTTTTGTTGCAGTTGATATGAATCATCATCAGGCTTCTACAAAACTTTCACTTTTCTCCAATACTTTTGTTGTTGTTAATAGAGTAAAGCTTAGTCCTTGCAATTCAATCCTTATATTTTGTAATATTTGATACATATGAATAAAATATGAACTCTAGAAAAAGATGGTGTCTGGGTTAAAATTCTGGCTCTGCCACTTCCTAGATGTGTGATCTTGGGCAAATCATTTAACCTGCCTGTTTTCACTTCCTCCTCTGTAAGATCAAAATAAGAATAGAATCTAACAGTGCTTGACATATAAGTGCTAAGTGTTAGCTATTATTAGTAGCACTATTTTTATTAATAAAAATGAAGGTCCAAGAACCCACCACCTAACTTAAAATTATCAGTGCAGAAGCTTCTATCTTTGTACTTCTATCCCATTCCCATTTTCCTCATCTTTCATTAAGCTGAAATTTATTCATAATTCCACTTTTTAAGTTATATATAGCTTACATGTATGAACACAAACAATATTCTTTTATTTTTGCTTGATATAAAATGTATTAAATAGTATGTACTACAGGTAGTTTCTAAGATCAACCATGTTTTTCTTGCAGTTGCAGTTATTTCATTTTCATTGCTGATCAATATTCCTTTATGTGATGAGACTATGATTTATATATTCACTCTGTTGATGAACATTTTAATTACTTCCAGCATTTTGCTATACAAACAATGCTGCTTTGAATATTGTTACACATGTTTCTTAATGCATGTATATTCAAGAATTTGCCTAGGATATAGATCTAGTAGTGAAATAACAAAAAACATAATTTTATGCAAATGTTCATCTTTATAAGATAAACACCACTCTTGGTGCCATATCTTAACCAACAATAGGTATTTCCAAATTTCTCTCTTTTCTTTCCAATCTAATAAGTAAAAAGTGTATTTCATTGAGGTTTTAATTTGCATTATCCTGGTTACTGAATTCTGAACATGTTATTTCAGTATCCATAATTCTTATTTGGTGAAATGTTTTTTGTACCTTTTTGCTAATTTTCCAGTTGAATTGTTTATCTTTTACGGCATTCCTTAAGTATTCTGATTACTTTGCTGGTTATATGTTGCAAATATCTTTTCCCAATTCATAACTTGTCTTTTTTATGACATTTGATGTAAAGTCACTTTTGATGAAAATAATTCCTCAATGTTAATGTAGTCAAATTTATTTAAACTTTTATAGTTAGATCTTTCAGTTTCTTACTTAGGAAATCTTCCCCATCTTCTAGACTTTCTTCTACATGTTAATACACTTTCCTTTCATATTAGGTTTACTGTATCTATTTCTGTGTAGGTGCAAGGTAGAAATCAAAATTCTTTTTCATATTCATAGTTACCTACTTATAACAAGCATCATTTTTAATAGACTGTCAATTTATTTGCAATACCAGTACTGCACAATGGAATTTTTACATATCAATGGATCTAATTCTGAACTCTATTCTGATCCATTGATAATTTTACTACCCCTGTGTCAATATCTTACTGCCTTAATTAATGTAGATTTACAATAAATCTTGATATTTAGTAAGACAAACCTTCCTATCTGTTTCTTCTTCTTCTAGAATGTCTTATTGGCTATTATTGACTTTATTTTTTCAATTAAAATTTAGAATCAGCTTGTCAGGTTTCTAAAAACAATCCTATTGACATTTTGACTGTAATCACATCACATTCAGAAAATCATGTTGGGAAGTACATTGTTTTTGTTCCCTAGGCTGCTTAAAGCAGATACCATGAAATGGGTTGGTTCAAACAATAGGAATTCATTAGCTTACATTATGAGGCAGAGAAAATGTGCAATAAAAGCACATTTTTTAAAAAATATCAAGGTGATGTTTTCTTCCTAAAGACCACATGGAAAGGCACATGGCACCTTTCTCTTCCTGGTATCATTGCTTTCAGCTCCTTGTTTTTCTCTCTCTTTCTCTCTCTCTCATCCTCTTGCTCTCTCACTCTATTGCTCTCTCTGTCTCTCTCCTATCTATCTATCTATCTATCTATCTATCTATCTATCTATCTATCTATCTATCTATCTATCTATATATCTATCTATCTATCTATCTCCATGCCACTTCTAAAGGATTCCAATAATAAGATTAAGTCCCATCCTGGATGAAGTGGGTCACACCTTAACTGCAGTGTCTCATCACAAAGTCTCACTTATAATGGGTGTATATCCACAGGAAAGGATTAGATTTAAGAACATGCTTTTGGGGGGGTACATACAGCTGCAACTCATCTTACTCTACCCTCTAGACCCCCAAAAGACATGATCTTTCTATATGCAAAATACATTTATTGCATCACAATATCCCAAAAGCCTTAAGTCATTTCAGAAACAACACTAATACAAACTCTAATAAAAATCAGTTACAGGTATGGTCTGTCCTGGGACACAATTTCCTTCTGTCTATGGACCTGTGAAACTAAGAGAAACCCACAAAGGAGGGTCAGGCATAGGATAAACATGTGGCATTTCCACAGAAAAAACTGGAAGGAAAACAGGGGTCATGGGTCCCACACAATTCCAAAACCCTGCAGGGCATATTCCATTAGATTTCAAGGTCTGAGAGTCATCTATGGAATGATGTTTTGTCCACTGGGTCTGATGGAGCAGCCCCACCATTCCCAAGTGCTTTGCAGTGGCCTTGCTCTCCCCAAAGACTAGAGTGAAGGCTCTACCCTTTGAGAAAATTGGATGTCAGCCAGACGACCTGCAATTCCTGGGGAATAAACTCCAACCTCTGAGAACAACCTCTGAGGAGGCCTACTCTCTCCAAGCTCTGGGGCAGACTTGAACTTTTAACATATTAGGGTGGACCCTCTCTCGGCCCAAGAAGATGTCTATGGTTTGGACCTCAGTTTCCATGGTCTTGTCCTTAAAGTAATTTTTCCTTCAATATTTTCTGTTTTTGTTGTTGTTTATTTTAGTCCAGGATGGCAGTGTATTTGTTCATACAGATCACTCAAAAAACTTGTTGGTTCTGCACGTAATACACAGGATTCAAACCATCAGACAGTAGGACTTTCCACAGCTTCTTCCTGAACAACACCACCTCTTATCCTAACTTGCACTGAAATAGCTGACTAGTTCCATGTTCAGTGAAACCCTCACATGGAGCACTATTCTCTGGGGACTTACTTTGTGAAGCTCAGAATTTTCCAAGCCATCAATTTCTGGTTTCTTTGTGCCCAGTAGTTCAGTTCTCAGTTTATCCCTTTCCTCTCATATTTTACTATATCTGCAAGAGGAAACCAGGCTGCACTTTCCAAACATTTAGCTTAGAAATCTCTTCAGCTAAATATCCAAGCTCATTGCTTTCAAATATTGCCCTCCATCCAACATCAAAATCCAATTTTGCCAAGTTTCCTACCACTTTAAAACAAGGATTGCCTTTCGTCCAGTTTTCAATAATACATTCATCATTTCTCTCTAGTGCCTCCTTGGATGTACCATGAGCATAATTTATTTCTACCAGCAATCTCTTCAAAGCAGTCTAAGCCTTTTTTATCAAACAGCTCACAATGCCTTGAGCCTTTACCCACTACCCAATTCCAATGCTCTCCACAATTTTGGTGTTTTCAATAGCAACACCCCATTCTAGTGGTGCCAAAATCTGTTTTAGTTTCCTAGGTTGATTAAGCAAATACTACATGAATTGGCTTAAACAATGGGAATTTATTAGTTCATAGTTTGAGACAGAAAATATCCAAATCAAGGAATCATCAAGGTGATGTTTTCTTCCCTTGATTTCTCTGCCACACAACAAAGCACATGGCAATGTGTTCTGGTTTCTCCCTTCTCATCCAGGTTTCAATGATTTCAGCTTCTTGTTTCCCTGGCTTTCTCTCCCTGTTTCTGTAATCATTCTCTTTAAAAAGGACTCCAATAAAGGATTAAGACTCATCCTGAATGAGGTGGGTCACACCTTAACTGAAGTAGCCTTATCACAAAGTCCTATTTACAATGGGTTTACATCTACAGGAACAGGTTAGATTTAAGATCGTGTTTTTCTGGGGTATATACAGCTTCAAACTACTGCAAATGTTCTTAAGTTTTTCTGTTCATGAGCATAATGTACCTCTCCTGTTATCTAGGTCTTATTTAACATTGTTAACTAAACTTTTATAGGAAAGTTTTGATAGATTTAATCCTTGGTGCCTTACTTTTTATATTATAAATAGTATCTATGCAAATATCCTTTTCCAATTGTTGGTTTTTAAAATTGCCCATTAATTTTTGCATGTTGATTTTGTTATACTCTCATTAATTAAAAAAAAACTCATCTGTAAATTCTTTGGTCTTTGTTCTGGTTGAAAGGATGTATGTCCCCTAGAAAAGCCATGTTTTAATCTAAATCCTATTTCGTAAAGGCAGAATAATCCCTATTCAATACTGTATGTTTGAATCTGTAGTTAGATCATCTCCTTGGAGATGTGATTTAATCAAGAGTTATTGTTAAGCTGGATTAGGTGACGACATATCTCCACCCATTTGGGTGGGTCTTGATAAGTTACTGGAGTCCTATAAAAGAGGAAACATTCTGGAGAATGAGATATTCAGAGAGAGCAGAGCAGAGCAACATAGCCATAAGAAGCAGAGTCCACCAGCCAGTGACCTTTGGGGATGAAGAAGAAAAATGTCTCCCAGGGAGCGTCATGAAATAGGAAGCCAGGAGAAGAAGCTAGCAGATGATGCCATGTTCGCCATGTGCCCTTCCAGATGAGAGAGGAACCCTGACCGTGTTTACTATATGCCTTTCCAGATGAGAAACTCTTACTGTGTTCACCATGTGCTCTTCCACTTGAGAGAGAAACCCTCAAATTCATTGGCCTTCTTGAACCAAGGTATCTCTCCCTGGATGCCTTAGATTGGACATTTCTATAGACTTCTTTTAATTGGGACATTTTCTCGGCCTTAGAATTGTAAACTAGTAACTTATTAAATTCCCCTTTTTAAAAACCATTCTGTTTCTGATATATTGCATTCTGGCAGCTAGCAAACTAGAACAGTCTTTATATATTTATTTTGTAAATAATAATATTTTTGTTTCTTCCCTTTCAAATCCTAAATCATTGATTTGTTTTTCTTGATTTGCTTCTTGGTCTATTATAATAGTGAATCAAAGAAATGTCATTAGACATCATTATTCTTGATTTTAAAGGAAATACTTGTAATATTTCATGTGATCTTTGATATAAACATTTTTGTAGATATGCTTTATCAGATTAGGAAAATATTTCTATTCATCTCAATAAAAATTTTTATATATGAATATTGACTTTAATCAAATGTATTTTCAGCTATCTATTAAGCTGATCACCTGGTAGTCATCTTTCACTTTATAATTTTTTTTTGGCATAGGCAGGCTCCAGGAATCAAACCCGGGTCTCTGGCATAGCAGGAGAAAATTCTGCCATCTTTTTATTTTATGATGAATTTTTCCCTTTAAAAATTTTTGAGTATTAATGACTCTTGCACTTATGTTATAAATCCTACCTGTTGATGGTGTATAATCTTTTATGCACTGCATAATTTTATTTGCAAATATTTTGTTGAAAACTTTTGCATCTTCATTAATGAGTGAGATCAGCTTTAATTTTTGTTGCTCATACTATCCTGTTCTAGTGCTGTTATTAAAAATTACAGCAGCTTCAAATAATAAGTTGAAGAGGATTACCTCTTTTATTATTTTCTGGTTTATAGTATTGCAATGCTGTTCTTTAAATATTTATTAGAAATTTCATATAAAACATCTAGATTTATTATTCTTTGTAGGAATATTTTTATTACTTGAGATATAATTCACATAATATAAAATTCACCATGTCAAAGTGTATGATTTAGTGGTCTTTGGTTTATTCAGTATATTGTGCAACTAGCACCAATATCTAATTCCTGAATATTTTCATCACCTCAAAAAGAAATCCCATTTCCTTTAGCAGTAGCTGTCCATTGTCCACTTTCCCTACCTTCCTGGCAAGTACTAATCAGTTCTCTGTGCCTGTATTTTGCCTATTCTGAACATTTCATATAAATGGAATCATTTTAAAAGATTCTCACTTTTATTTTGGAGGATTTGGTAAAAAGATCCTTTGTGGTTGATTTCTTTCATTTAGCATGATGTTCTCATGTTCATTCATGTTGTATTATATATCAGTACTTCATTTCACTTTATGACTAAATAATATTCCATTGTACAGATATGCCATAAATTGTTTAACAAGTTCTCTGTTGATGGACATTTGGATTGTTTCTACTTTTTACCTACAGTGAATAATACCTCTATGACTTTCATGTACAAGTTTTTTGTGTGAATATGTTTTCAATACTTTTGAATACACACAAAGGAGTGGAACTGTTGGATCATATAGTAACTCTATCTTTTTGAGGAACAGCTAAACTGCTTTTTGCAGTGTTTGTACCATTCTACATTTTCATAAATAAAGTGTAAGGGTACTAATTTCCTTACATACTCAACAAAACCTTTTTTTATAGCCATCTTAGAGGGTAGGATCTCGTGATTGATTTGCATTTCCCTAATGATTAATGATATTAATGATTTTGAGTTGCTTTTCTTCTGCTTATCAACCACTTGTATATCTTCTTTAGAGAAATGTCTACTTAAATCCTCTGCCCATTTTCTTAAGTGTTATTTGTCTCTTTATTATTGAATCATAAGTATTCTTTATATATTCTGGATACTAGATTCTTATCAGATACATATAATTTGCAAATATTTTGTCCTAATTGATAGATTGTCCTTTCATTTACTTGATAATATCCTTTGATATGCAAAAATTAGTAATTTCATGCAGTCTGGTTTATTTTTTCCTTTCATCTAGTGTGTGCAGGAAGATTTTTTAATTACTATTTTTTTCTTTTTGAGTCAATATTGATAAGTTGTATTTTATGCATATTTGTAAATCTAATCTGTTTTCAAATTTATTGGCATAAAGTTGCTCCTTTTATCTTTTTACCATCTGATATTTCTGTTATAGGCTCCCTCCTCATTCCTTGTAGTGGTTATGTGTGCCTTTTTTTCTTCTAGCTTGATCAATCTTATCAGAGTTTTATTAATTGTATTAGTCTTTTCAAACAACAAAATTGGGCTTTACTGATTATCTCTACTACAGCTTTTTTATTTTATTAATTTCAGTTTGTAACTTTATTATATTCATTCTTTAATTTGGGGAGGTTTATTCTGTCTTTAATTTCATAAAATAGACATTTCATAAAATGATCAGTTCTCTGTTTAATTGTGATTAAACCAACCATTCTTATTTTCACTTTTTAAAAATGATGTTTTTTTATATCTAAAAGTTGTTTCATTATTTTAAACTTCTCCATGTTATTTTAAATAGTCTCTTACCACTCTTACAGTCTCCATGTCATTTTAAATATCTATTATGATCCCTTCCCTTATTATCTTTAATATTTTTAAATATTTAAATATTTTATTCATAATTTTTGTTGTGTCTGTTATTTTATCTTAATATTTATCTTTTTATAATAAGCTACATATATCCAATATATAATTTTATTTATAACATCTATATTTATATATATCTTCATATTTTTAATTCTTTATATTATTTTTATATTATTGCTTCTTTCTCTATGGAACCTTGTATATGCTTCATATTGATATATAGGATATTGATATATGGGAATCCTGCAGGGCATAAATTGAGGGTATTTGTTTCTATTGAGGATGTTCATTATTTTTTCCTAAAAGATGTGGGGTTTAAGGAAGTGTCTCTTATTCAGTGGTAGTACCTTTCAGTTTTTCCAGCTATTAGATTTCATTGAAGATATAGGCATTTGCCTTCACAGGAACCTCCTCTTTTAATTCACTCATTCTTCACTCCATTTAATTCTGTTTTAAATTTTTTAGTGGTAGGAGAGTTCCTTGGATATTTCCCTTAAATATCCTGCAGAGCATTAAAAGTTATATGACCAGAAGCTGACCCCTTATTTTATCTTTACCTTCCATATTAGAACATATGTTACAAAATACAGATAAACAGTAGAACAGATTCAATATCAGAGTCAGATCATGGTGAAGCACAATCTACATCAAAAGTGTTATTTTACTGAATGATCACTTGTATCAGAAGTAAGAATGTCATGGATAATAATCTGCATCAGGTTGGAGAAACATCAAGTTACTGAGTGCTTCAGGATAAAACTGTTTTTGTTTGATAGCTATAACAATGCTTCACACATAGCAAGTACCAATAAATACAAATTGTTTTAGAAGACCAGAGATTAAACACAAAAGAGTAAGGCTGCCAGACTTTTTCCAACTAAGTCTTTAAACCTATAGGCATCTTATTTTATAAGAATGTATACTATTTGTATGCATTTCATATTATATCGCACAAGTTCAATTCAACTCAATGCGTTGAATCTACTGCATCATGGTCAAATTCAAGAAACAGTATGATATGACTAATTACCTGGATAATTAGGTAATGGTTCTCACTTTTATTTTGGAGGATTTGGTAAAAGTGAGGCAGAGGGTTCAAAAGGGGGGATTGTTTCATCAATATAAGAACAAAGCGTGTAGGTAGCATATCAATGAGGAAATGTCAATGAATATATTGATTCCCTATCATAGACATTTACAGTATGGTTGAGACTGAGATATATATTTTTCACATGGCATATGTACATTTGGTAACCACACCTGATTTATATTCTTTTATACATCTACAAGTGGAAATACATCTATTTAACTTTTGGGTTTATCTGTTATCTCCAAAGAGGACTATTTCCATCAATTAATTTTCTAGCAATCAATGGAACACACCCACCAATTTTAAATTGGGGGAATCTTTTTAAATGTCAGAGTAACTTTTCTTGAGAAGGGGAGCATAATTTCATGCCCAAATACTAGATACATGAGTATGTTGTAGAAGGAACTTCATTCCATCCACTAACAAATTTCTTTCTACTGCAAGTCCACATGCCTCTTTCATGGCACTCCTATAATAGTTAATGATTACTGATAAATTTAAGTCTTTCTCTCCCATTCAAAACAGATTAGAATGCGCATAAGCAACAAGTAAAAGTATTTCAGAGATAAACATGAATCCAGTCTAATTTATTAAAAAGTAGAACATTCACAAAGTTTAGTATCTTATTAATTCATAAAGTTTAGTATCTTATTAATTCATAACAAATTACCTGCAATACACCTCACACCTGAACATGACATGTAGTGTAAATGGCAGTTGAAAACCATTGACTTTTATCAACTAAATTTTTGATCTATGAAAATAAAGGTAACAAACAATTATAAATATCAAATCTAAAGGGGAAAAAATGAGTGGCCTTAATTATTGAAGTGCCAAGACAAACTAAAGCTACAATACTTACATTAGTAATATACCATAAATATAACTGTAAAGACTTCTAGTTTCTGGTATGACATGTAAAGAGCTTGAAAATGTCATTCCTATCTG
>PVIY010033675.1:0-27792 GCA_004026745.1 Myrmecophaga tridactyla
GGGGGGGCTCTCAGCCGGTCCAGCTGGTCCAGGCTGGGGTACGCTGTGTGTCCCGTCACTGATGTGTCCCCAGGAGCTGTTCTGTACTGTTTCTGGTTATTTAGTAGTTTTTCTGGAGGACAAACTAAAATGCGCACATTGCTAAGCCGCCATCTTGGCCCGGAAGTCCACCTGGGTCAGGTATCTTGACTTTGGATCAACTAGTAATGGGTAAGGGGGTTGTTATGAGCTAGGCGGCCCCCCAGTTTGTGCCACTGTACATACTTGTATGGTGTTTTGATCCCTTGAAAGTGTGAATAATTCCTGATTTGTCATTTGATCATTTTATCTCAGAGTTCGTCACTGGAATCCATAGAGGGAGGGAAGACAGTAGCAAGGGTAAAGGGATTCGTTCACAAAGAGCTGACTGTGCAAACCAGACACAGCTCAGTCTCAGATGTGGACGCAGTGCAGCCCCAGCATTCCCCATTTCCCTTTTTGCATAGTGAACCTGACCCTGCTTTCTGCCCCTTGTACTCTTCCTATTATGGCCTCCTCAGAGCACTCACTGCTATGTTTAAATTGTTAATTAAAATCATCCCGAACCACCAGCCTGACTCCTCAGGGCCTCTCTAGTTTGATAGGGCAACAAGGAAAGACTTGGAAGAGTGATTCTGGGGCAGAGAGGGCTTTGCAGTTTGCTTCTACAGCTGGCGAGATTTTCAGGACCAGAGACAGCGTCCCCATCAACACCTGTTTCCCACAGAGCCGCCAGCTTGATGACTAAGGAAAGGGGCCACCACGCTGATAGATCGGGAAACTGCCCTTGGCTGGGAGGACTTACTAGCTCATGCCAAGGAAAGCACTAGAGGATGCTGATAGGCTGCAGACTTACAGAGACCAGGGTTCAAATCCCGATTTTGTCACTCATAAGGTCACAGAAAATAACGACTTAACAGAAAACATTCAAAAACCTAAATTATTTAAAGCTTCAACTGTTAACATTAAATCTTGCTCTCATACAAATCTTATCAGTGTTTATATTATACAAAAGGACTCTCATAAGATGCATGGCAGTTGGCATTCTTCTCATTCTCTATTTTGTGTACAAAAAATACATAGTTAATTTCTATGAAATCCTAATGGCTACAGAATATCACATGTTTCCAAATAGCTTAATGGAAACAGCTTCATTGAAGTGGTATATTGAAAGTATACAACATGATAGGCTAGACATCTGCATACACCCAGAAACCACCACCCCAGTCAAGGGAGTGAGCGAGTCCACCCCCCCCCCGAACATGGCTCCTTGTGCCCCTTAGTTGTCCATCCTTCCAGTCCCTCACTGCACTTCTCTTCCCCTGCAACCACTGATCTGCTTTCCACCACAATGGTATGCTTTTTTTTATTTAAGAAAACAAACAATTCACATAGAACCACCAAAAGTGTATATTTTAGCTTAACCATAGGCACTTTTTTTTTTGTATGCTGTATGGTGGGGTCACGTTTCATTATTTTTCCATGTGAGTACCTGTTATTGCAGCCACCATTTGCGGAACTTTTTGTTTGTTTGTTTTGCTTGTTTGTTTTGTTTCGGCGGAAGTACGTGGACCGGGAATCGAACCTGGGTCTCCTGCATGGCAGGAGAGAATTCTACCTTACACCTCCACCATAAGCATATTTAAGCAAAGTATCCATATAATCACTGTAAAACCTGTTTGTGCAGTAAGTTTCATAAACCAATTTAAAGTTAAGGCAACAAGGAAAAAAATCTACAGATTCAGATAGCAAAGTTCTTAAATTCTAAATAGTACGCACTAGCTTAGATACCATTTGATCAGCTGTCAAAACTGTGAATGTTCTCAAAATATCATGTAGAAAGTTCTTACACATATCTGCACTGCTATAGTAATGACCTAGTTACTAAATGCTTTCCTGATTTCAGGAAAATATGAAGATACAAATACTTTTACAATTAGCATATGGAAATCGTAACCACCTAAAATGGATATCTTAGTTAGCTTATCTATAGGCATATTAAAAATATGTATATATCTAAGTACTCATCGTAAAGCCTGTTTGTATAATATGTTTCATAAACCAATTTAAAATTAAAGCAAGAAAGGAAAAATATCTAATAGATAGATATCAGAGTTTCTTAAATTCTAAATATTAAACACTATCTTAAATACCATTTGATTAACTATCAGAACTGTATGCATTCTCAAAATATCAAGTAAAAAGTTATTACAAATATCAACTTTGCTATAGTAATGAGCTATGTTACTAAATATTTTCAATTTTTTTATTTCAGGAATTTATTATCAATTATCATTTAAAGGAAAAGAGAAAGAGAATGGTATGCTTTTAACTGAACATTTTTAAAATGATATTATCATATATTATTTTATTTATCAAGTGCTTATAAGTTCTGGGTTTCGTGCATTACAGTCATTATTTCATTTACTTTTTTTTTAAATTTTAACTTTTTTATTGCATAGTATAACATATATGCAACACAAAGAAATAAAAAAGCAATAGTTTTCAAAGCACTCTTCAACAAGTAGTTACAGGACAGATCCCAGAGTCTGTCATGGGCTACCATACGATTCTCTCAGATTTTTCCTTCTAGCTCTTCTGAAATATAGGAGGCTAGAGGACTTAAATATTTTTTTATCATCACAATTGACTTTTTTTCCTTCCTTTTTTGTGAAAAATAACATATATACAACGAAGCTATGAATTTCAAAGTACAGCACCACAATTGGTTGTAGAACTTATTTCAGAGTTTGACATGGGTTACAACTTCACAATTTAAGGTTTTTACTTCAAACTGCTTTAAAAGAGATATTAATTTAATGATTAAGCAATCATATTCATTTGTTAAATCCTATCTTCTCTGTATAACTCCACCATCACCTTTGATGTTTCCATTCCTATCTTTAGGGTGTTTGGATTATGGCCATTCTAAGTTTCTCATATTGGAAGGGCCTGTCACTAATATGGGGTAGGGAGATGGAACTATCTGATGTTCTGGAGAGGCGGGGCCAAGTTTCAGGACTTATCTGGACCAGGGACCCATCTGGAGGTTGTAGGTTTCTGGAAAGTTACTCTAGTGCATGGAACCCTTGTGGAATCTTATATATTGCCCTAGGTGTTCTTTGGGATTGGCTGGAATGGTCCTGCTTGAGGGTTGGGGGTTATGATGGGTAGTAAAATCTACCTGAAGCTTGTGTAAGAGGAACCTCCAGAGTAGCATCTCAACTCTATTTGTACTCTCTCTGCCACTGATACTTTATTATTTACACTTCTTTTCCCACATTTAATTTTAAAGCAACCCTGTGAGGTGGCCATGGGAATCCCCATTTTACAGATGGAGAAGTTGAGATCCAGAGAGGTTAAACCATTTGCCCAAAGACCTTAGGACATAAGTGGAGCCAGGCCTGATTCTCAGGGTTGCCTGAGGCCTGTGTGAGGCCACCTCTGAGCTCTGACCTCACTGCCCTGCTTCTCTCTCCTCCAATCCCAGGCAGATTGGTGTTGTGGTTAAGACATTCTGGAGACAAACTGCCTGCATTCAAATCCTGCCCCTGCCATGACCACATATATGAACCTGGTCCACCTCTCTAGGCCTCATTCTTCTTTGCAGAATGGTTGTACCAGCAGTCCCTGCTTCATAGGGCACCTATAGGATGGCTGTCGAGGGACTCTTAGTGGAGGCCTTACGCAGGACAGACGAGTACACACGTGCACACGATGCGGGATGGGAGTGCAGTGAGACAGAAGGGCTCGGCGTCCCCGGAGCCTGGGAGGTGGTAAGGGTGGGGTGTTGGCAGGGAGGCAGGAGGTTCTCTCCTCGAACTCCTAGATCACTTTGTCAGAAACATCCTCGTTGGTCAACTCGTGGTTGAGTGCTTCCTCTGTGGCAGATACTGTGGCTGATCCTGAAAATACAATAGAGAATAAGAAGTACCTCCCTCCAGGGCTCCCGTCTGGAAGCGGAGAGGGGCAAATGCCTGGCAGTTACAATCTGGTATGATCAGTGATGTGATGGGGAAAAGACAGGTAAATATTCTCCCACTTCATTTTAACAATCGCCAAAGCTTCTTTCCTCCAGATTCCAACATTTCTACTATTTCCTTACCCAAGATGGGCCACCCTGAGATTTCTTTGTAAATGCACCAAGTGTGTTACTACTACTGCTGCTGAAAAGCCTTCTGAAGATGTTTCCTGTTCCTTGTGCTCACACACACCTTAAACAAACCCCATCTGGCCTCTCACTAGTGTTTGCTAACCAAGTGCCACCTTCAGCCTCCAAACCAATCACAAGCTGAATGGCCAGCAGCCCAGGCTCGAGAATTAAACTGGGTTTCAAACCCTGCTGCACCACTATCTGGCTGTATGACCTTGAGCAATTTAAAATTTTTGGTTAATTCTTAGTTGTTCAATTGCGAATTATCTGCAGGACATGTTTATCCTAAAGCAGCCTTCTTCTTCTGGGACCACCCACCCTCCTTTACCTCCCAGTGAATGTGGATTCAAGGACTGCCAATGCATTTAATAAGCAAAACATAATATACGGGGGAAAGGAAATCTGCTGCCCAAATTGATCACACCATGAGGTCCACCTCCAAGTTTGCAGAAGGTGGTTAATGGATTGCATCCATCAGAACCTTAGGTTTCAGCCTGAAGAAAACATTGGAGCAGGGTTAAGCAGAATGAGAACTGGATCAGCAGACCCCATGGATGTCTCCTGGCATCCAAGAGCAGGAGTGTCTGGGGGCCAAGGAAGGGACCTGAACCAGAGATGAAGCCTCTGCCTCCGTCCCTCCTTCTCTCTCATTGCTTTCTCCCTGTGGATCAGCTCCAGGCTTCTCTTCACAGCAGGAGCTTCGGCTTCTGCCAGGAAATTGGGCACACACACACATATTGATGGGCCAGACTTGGGTCAAGTGCCCCTCGGATAGTCAGCTGGCCTGGGATGGGGGCAGAATTACATGGTGTGAGCATGGCTCTCCCTACTGTAACCATGTGAATGAGGAAAGGACAGTTCCTTGCAGAGTGACCCTAATATCTATGTATCTCATGCGTTGGCTTCTGTGGTTCCATAGTGCAGGCCACTGTACGATGGCTATTACATAGGGATGCCATGAATGCACAGAATATGCAGACTAAACAACCTTATCTCCCACTCAGCTTCAGTACAAAGTCTCCACATCTGCCAGGCCATTTTTCCCACTGTACTCAACACTCCCTGCTCAGTTGTGACTCCGACACCTAAATTCATCCATCCATCTATATTCATTCATTCAACTCGTACTTTTTGAGCATCCCCAATATGCCACGCATTGTGTAACGGAGATGCACCAGGGATACACCAGGCATCTCCTCTCATGGGGTTGGGGTAGATAGACAATAAACAAAAGAACAAATACACAAAGAAGATAATTTCAGATGATTAAAAAAATAATATTTTTTAAAAAACAGAGTTGGCTGTGAGACTCTCAAAAGAGACCAGAGGTTATTTATATGACACCTGAGATGCAGAGTTACAGCTCTGAAGCTATGAAAGTCAACATTACCCCATTCAGCAACTGTTTTAAAAAGTTGAAAAAGTGATCTGACTTTGGAAATATGGATGAAGCTGATCTGGATAGGACTAAAGTAAATGAGAATACAGAGTAAATGATGATATGGCCCATATTTTCAAACTTCAGCTTCTGTGCAAGACCAAAGGGAGAGATGTTTATTCAGTGTTTTTGGGGGTAGCACATTATCTAATTTAGCTTGTATGGTCAGTTTACTTGAGTATGATAATTACATGGAATCTTGAATAGGGTGTGAGATCTTTTTGTTTGTACAGGTTAATGTGATGTCCCAATATATCCCAGAGTAACCTGGGCAGAGAATTAAAAAGTGTTTGCAAAGTCCTCTTGGGGGACTGGGGAGAAAGGAGGAAATATTCAATTTCCCCATCTGAGGAATTTGTGCAAGCAGTGGAGACAACTAATTCAATAGGCTGAGCCCTCAATCTTGGGGTTCACCACTAAGAAACTTATTCCTGCAAAGGAGAAGCTAAACTTACTGATAATTATGTCTAAGAGTCACTCCCAGACAATCTCTTTAGTTGCTCAGTTTGTAGCCTCTCCTCTAAGCCAACTTGGCAGGTGAAATCACTGCCCTCCCTCACCACATAGGACATGACTTCCAGGGCTATAAATCTCCCTGGCAACATGGAAGAGAACTCCCGGGATGAGCTGGACCTGGCACCATGGGAATGAGAAAGGCTTCTTGACCAAAAGGGAGAAGAGAAAAATGAGACAAAATAAAGTTTCAGTGGCTGAGGGATTTCAAACAGAGTTGAGAGGTTATCCTTATACACCATATAGATATCTCCTTTTTAGTTTATGGTGCATTGGAGTAGCTAGAGGGAAGTACCTGAAACTGTTGAACTGTGTTCCAGTAGCCTCAAATCTTGAAGATGACTGTATAACTACACAGCTTTTAAATGTGACTGTGTGATTGTGAAAACCTTGTGTCTGATGCTCCTTTTACCTAGGGTATGGACAGATGAATTTTTTTAAAAAGTGTAATAAATAAATAATAGGGGAAGATAAAGAGTAAAAATTGGGTAGAATGAAATACCAGTGGTCAGTGAGAGGGAGGGGTAAGGGGTAGGGGATGTATGGGGTTTTTCTTTTTTCTTTTTATTTCTTTTTCGGGAGTGATGCAAATGTTCTAAAAATGATCATGGTGTTTTGTGATGGATGGTGGTGATGGTAGCACAATATTGTGAATGTAATTAACAGTAGTGAATTGTATATTTGAATGTGGTTAGAGGGGAAATGTTAGATTTTGTGTCTATATATATTAATAGAACAAAATAGAAAAAAACAAAAACATAGGACTGTACAACACAAACTGAATCCCTACTGGAAACCATGGAGTATATGTAATCCACAATGATAAAAATATTCTTTCATGAATTGTAACAAATGGACTACACCTAAGGTAAGGGGTTAAGAATAGGGCAGTATATGGTAACGCAGTATTTTTTGCGTGATTTTTCTGTAAACCTACAACTTTCCTAATTAAAAAAAAAGAAAATTGTGGCCTAAATGATTTATATATATATATAAAAGCAAAACATTGAGAGTTAGAGATTAGAATAAATTAAGATTAGAATAAATATTGGCAACTCCAAGTCATTGAGTGTGGAGGCATTGGGAGATTTCTACCCAGCCACACCCAGTCACAGTGTCAGGACAGGCTGGGTCACCCAGAGGACAGGCTGGTGTGCAGTTGGAGGTCCCAGACATGTCAGGTCAGCTGGCCTCTAGGCCTGGACAGTCTCAGGGTCTTCTGCCTGCACTGCTTCTCCCCTGATATCCTCAGGACTCATTTCTCTACCTGCTTCTGGTCTTTTCTCAAAAGTCACCTTCTCAGGCGGGCCACGGTGGCTCAGCGGCAGAGTTCTTTTCTGCCATGCTGGAGATCCGGGTTCGATTCCCGGTGCCTGCCCCCACGCAAAAACAAAAAAAGTCACCTTCTCACTGAGCCTCACTCTGAACATTCTATTGAAATCACAAAGCACTTATCCCATTCAGCAATACTTCTTCATCAACTCGCTTGTTCACTGTGTCTCCCAAATGGAATGTATGCTCCAAGAGGACAAGGATTTTTTGTCTGTCAGGTTGGTTCATCACTGAATGAATGAATGCAGCAAAACATGCATATAAAAGAGATAGAGGGCGGTGTGACGGTGGCTCAGCGGCAGAGTTCTCACCTGCCATGCGGGAGACCCGAGTTCGATTCTCAGTGCCTGCCCATGTATAAGAAAAAAAGAAAGAAAGAGCAACATTAAAAAGAAAACAGTAAATGTACTATGGTAGTAGTGTTATGGGTGTTTATTTTTTTTTATTTTCAAAACTTTTTACAGTATGGATTATTACCTTTATATACTAAAATAAACTTATGGTTTAAAAGATAAAAAATGATCATGGTGATGAATACATAACTATATGATAATCTAAAAAAATATGATGAAAAAATAAATTTTAATTTACAACAAGAGACAGAGGTAACCTTTCTCTTTTACACCTTTCAGGGCCCCGTGCAGTACCTTGCACATGTTGGGTGCCCAGTGAATCTTGCCCTCTTCAAGGGGGAGGGAAACCCTCCTGTTCGGGTGGGGATGGCTGGGGGGTCTTGTCAAGATCTGAGATTTTACCCTGCTTTCAAGTAAGCAAGTCAGCCTGCCAGTTTCGTAGTGGTTGGCAAAGACACTAGACTCCAGCACAGCAGGGGCCAATAAATATTTGTTAAATGATCTCTCCAGTCTTGTGCTGCAGACTTCAAGAAATATCCATCACCTGGATCTCTTGGGGAGTAAGCACCCCAGAAGACAAGTTAAAGAGTTAAGGACCACTTTGGCAGTATCTGGTGACATTGAAGGTGTGCGTGGCCTGAGAGCCAAAGTTTCCACTCTTGAAGCCTTTATCACATTTTGGTACACACAGAAAAAGAAAATATTGATACACCCTCCGGGATTAATGTTGACAGTTGCCAGAGAAGGTGACTGGGCCCAGGGCTCCGGCTGCCCCAAGCCCCTCCCAACCGCCCGCCTCTAACCCATTCATGGCAAGGATGTGCAAAGCTCTGCCCTAGAGGCACACATGCACAGGCAAAGGGAAACCTATTCAAGGATGTTCGTTACAGCATTATTTTTTTTAAATAAAGACCAGTATTTTTATGGTATTGTGAATTTTTACATTTCCATTTCCAATTATTGGTTAGTTTGTGTTTGAACATTGATCTTGTATTCTGAAAACTTACTGAACTCACTTCTTATTTCCACTAGCTGTTATACATATTTCATATGATATTTATAAGATAAACTTCTTTAGCTTAAAAGTTTGGGCATCACAGAAAAAAGTCATGAAAACAGTTCAGAGAGTTCCTATATACCCCTCACAGTTTCCGCCGTTACTAACACCTTACATTAGTGTGGTCCATTTGTTATAATTAATTAATACATTTTGATACACTATTACTAGCCAAAAATTCTAGTTTATTCATATTTCCTTAGTTTTTACCTAATGTCTTTTTATAGCATTGTTTTTTTTTGTTTTTTTTTTTGCATGGACAGGCACCGGGAATCGAACCCGGGTCTCCAGCATGGCAGGCGAGAACTCTGCCTGCTGAGCCACCGTGGCCCACCCTACAGCATTATTTTTAATGCTAAAAATTGGAATAAAAATTAATTTCCATCATGGATAAATGAATAAACCATCCTTTAGTCATGCAATGGAATATAATATAGCAGTTAAAATGAATGCACTTGAACAATATGCATCAATGTCTATAAATCTCAAGAAGCAGAGTAAAATGACAATAACTGAAAAAGGAAATGTATAGTACAACATTTATTCACAGTATTCTTCATATTGTTTATGGATACACAAAAATGTAGTTAAAGTGAAGAAACATGAGACGGAATTAATACATTCCAAGCTGAGGATGAAAGTGGCCTCTGGGCAAAAGGGCTCAGAGCTTTAGCTTTCTTTTGTTAAAGATATAGGGATAGTAGCAAATATAGTAAAAACGTTATCTGTTAAATCTGGGTAGTTGGGTACATGGGAATTATGTTAGTTCCCCTACCTTTGAAATATTTTAGAATTAAGGCAAATTAAGAGAATTAAGGGCTACTCCATGACAGTAACTAAAATATTTTTGGAGAATCTGGACTCTGGTGATCTGAAGGGTGCTGGTATTTTTGTACATGAGGAAAGAGGTGGAAGGCATTGATTTCTCCAAACCCTGCCTCACCCTGCAGCAAGCCAGAGGAAGGCTGGTGTATGTCCCAAGAATAACCACCAGATGGCACCAGCGCTCAGGGCTAGAAATCGGGAGACCAGAAGAGGGGAACCCGCATGCCTCCAAGGATGTGAAAAGAGGAAGAAAATTTTTGCAAGAAAGAATCCAAAACAGAGAATTTATTTGAACATATGAAAGGCAGGCAGAAGTAGGAAAACAGTGGCCAAGTAATAAAAATACCCCTAATTGAAGTAGATGTACTCTTCACGAGTGTGTAAAAGCACCTATATTATAGTCCTCAAAATTAAGCAAGATGAAATTGTTAGTTGTTAAAACAGATACCAGGGCAGTGCAACAGTGGCTCAGTGGCAGAATTCTCAACCTGCCACGCGGGAGACCCGGGTTTGATTCCCGGAGCCTGCCCATGCCAAACAAACAAACAGATACCGGCAAGGAATTCAGGACAATTCCAAATCCACCCTAACATATGATATCATTCCATTCAGGTTTTAATATTAAAAATATTTTTAATTTTTAATATTAAATGAATGATTGGGAGGTTTAACCAGTGGAGGGTGGAATAATCTGTGCTTAGTATGAAGTGAATGGGCTTTGGCATAGAGGCCCTGAGTTCACATCCTGACTCTGCTCCTGTCCAACTGTGTGACCTTGGGCAACTGTCTTAACCTCTCTGGGCCTCAGTTTTCTAATCTGAAAACCGGGACGATAACACTAATAATCCCACAGAACTGTCATAAGGGTTAAATGAGATTGCAGACACAAAACTCCAGCACATGTTTTGATACATGGTAGACTTTGATAAATGGTAGAAACATTAGACCCTAATCCCCAAAACATTCTAAAGTACGGGATTCCAGAGAGGGAGGATGCATTGTTGTTGTTGTTGTTTGTATGCTGTGCGGTGGGAGTCACATTTCATTCTTTTCCATGTGAATATTCGAGAATGCGGTTCTGCACTAGCAACATGGTGCACAAAGCTTAAAGCTCTTCTGAGTAGTAAAGATGTTTTTAGGTACCCAGTAACGGTAAAGGAAAGTGGTTAGATGTGCGAAGACCCTCTAGAAGGAGCAGCTAGAAACCCTGGAAACCCTGCCACTTCCAAAAGGGGAGATGACACCATGCACCTTAGATGAGTGTTTAAAGAGCAGCTTCCCTGTGGCAGACCTTTTGCTGGTCCTGGGATACTGCCCTGAGCAAGACAGCTCAGCCAGAGCAGAACAAATACATGGTGAGGATTCAAGGACGAAGGAGATGAGGGAGGGAGAAGGTTATGTGCGTGTAAATTATGAGGTCCTGCAGACTGCCAGAGGTGGGCTGGCTTTTCAAACATAAGATTCTATGCAATTTAAGAAAACACCAATCAACATGGCCCAGCCCAACAGTTTTTAAAAACAATGTTATTGGAGCTTATTTTGCACATCATATAGTTCTCCCTCTTTCAGTGTACAATTAAATGATTTTTAGTAAATTTATCATGCTATGCAACTAACACCATAAATCAGTTTTAGAACATTTTCATCACCTCCATATGATTCCTCACGCACATTTACTGTCAATTCTTGTCCTCCCTTGCCCCCCGCCTCAGGCAACCACTAATCTACTTTATTTTTAAAGTTTTGTCTCTTATGGGTATTTCATATAAATACATCATACAATATATGGTCTCTCACATATGGCTTATTTTATTGAGCAAAATATTTTTGAGGTTCATTCAAGTCATAGCGGGTATCCTGTTTGTACCTTTTTATGACTGAATACTATTCCATTATAAGAATACACCACATTTTGTCTGTCAGTTCTTCCCATTGCGAGATGTTGAGATTGCTTTTCCAATTTTCGTCCAGCCCGGCGACTTTTGACCTGGAGCCAGTGGAAGGACTTGACAGCCTCCATCAGGCCCTGGACATGAAGTGTGAAATGCGCGTGTGTATTTTTTATGGGAGAAGTTCTGTAGTTTTCACAGCGTCTCTAAGGGGGCTGTGACCATTTTGAGCAGTAAGACCCGAGACTAAATAAAATTGGTTCAGTGAGGCCGATCTAAATCAGATGAAGTCCTTTAAGTTGGAGTCAAACTGCATCAGCCTTTGCGTAGGGACACCCTGCAGAGGGGCTCCTGGTTGGGGGCTGGAGGTCAGCAGCCAGCAGCGACCAGACTGACGCGCCCCCCCCAAACCAGCATGCGGGCTGCGCCTGCAGCGGAGGGGGCAGGGGGCGGCCTCTGAGCGTCTGGTGTGGCAGTTCTCCTACGGACAGTGCGATGGAAGGCGAGGCTCCCAGGCCAGCCCGCAATATCCATCTACCATACAACAGGACGCCTTGGTGGGGGCCTGAAGGAGGCACCAGCAAGAGAAAATTGGGGAGAAAGATTCCCACTCCCTTTCCTAATGCGAAGAGGAAGATAGTACCTTCCTTTTTAGAGAACTGGTAGCAATTTATTATTTTTTTAAAATTAGAACCTACAGAAAAGTAGGAAAAATAATAAAAAATATGCACATATTCTTCACCTGGATTCACCAAATGTTAATGCTTTCCCACACACCGGTGTCCTCTCTCTCCTCTCTCTTTCTCCTTTTTTAAATTCGATTTTATTGAGATATATTCACTTACCATATAATCATCCAAAGTATGCTATCAAATGCCCCCACATCACCACAATTAATTTTAGAACATTTTCATTAATCCAAAAAGAAAAAAATAAAAACCTAAACCATCGCCAAACACTTTATCACCATCCTATTATTTATTTTTTAGTTTGTCTTTATTTTCTTACTCATCTGTCCATACGTTGAATAAAAGGAGCATCAGTCACAAGGTTTTCACAATCACACGGTCACAGGTAAAAGCTATATAGTTATACAATCATCTCCAAGAATCAAGGCTAATGGATTATAGTTCGACAGGTATTTCTTCCTAGCTATTCTAATACACTAGAAACTAAGAAGGAATAATCTATATAACGCATAAGAATAACCTTCAGAATGACCTCTGGACTCTATTTGAAACCTGTTAGCTACTGAAACTTTATTTTGTTTCATTTCTTTTCCCCCTTTTGATCAAGAAGGCTTTCTCAATCCCATGATGTCAGGGCCAGGCTCATCCCAGGGAGTTCTGTCTCATGTTGCCAGGGAGATTTACACCCCTGGGAGTCATGTTCCACTTAGAGGGGAGGGTATTACGTTTTTTTGCACAGTTGGTGTAGACAGAGAGGCCACATCTGAGCAACAAAAGAGGGTCTCTGAGGGTGACTGTTAGGCATAGTCGAAAGTAGGCTTATCTTCTCCTTTGCAGGAATAAGTTTCATAAGGGAAAGCCCCAAGATTGAGGGCTTGGCTTATTAAATTGGAGCCCCTAATGCTTGCAAGAATATCGAGTCCCTAAGTGGAGAATTTTAATATTTCCACATTTTTCCCTAGTCCTTCAAGGGAACTTTGCAAATACTTTTTATTTTCTGTCCAAATTACTCAGGGATGTTTTGGTGTATTACATTTATCTGTACAAAATAGCAAGATTTCATTCTGTTCAAGGTTCCATGTAATTATGTTGTTCTAATAAACTGACCATACAAGGTAAATTAGATAGTGTGCTGCAGAAAATATAAATTTTGTACCATATAAACATCTCTTCCTTTAGTCTCAGACAGAAGCTGAAGTTTTAAAACACAATGTCATCCTTTATCCTGTATTCTGATTTACCTTAGTCTAACCAGAGCAGCTTTATTCATATCTCTAATTGAAGTTGATCTCTTTGTCCGTTTCTTTAACAGGTACTCTATGGGGTACTGCTGACTTTCACGGCTGCAGAGCTCTACTCTGAGTGTCAGGTGTCACATACCCAAAGCTCCAGGGTACAGCCAGGGTTTACACAAAGAGCTCAGCATCTCAGAATTTAGAAATAACAGTTAAAATTCAGGAATAGATGTGACTGCTGTAAGAGTTTACAATCTAGAAACCATCACAATCAACCCCATTGAACATTCTGTACTCCTTAATCATCAATTGCCCAATCTCTGCCCCTGATACCCTGTGCTCTCGAATTCAATTCTCAGAGTTTGCACATTATAGTTAGCTCTTATTAGTGAGGCCTTATAATATTTGTCTTATTGTTTCTGGCTTATTTCACTCAACATAATGTCCTAAAGTTTCATTCACCTAGTTGCATGCTTCACAACTTCATTCCTTCTTGCAGTCTCTCAATATTCTGTCGTGTATATATATATATATATATATATATATATATATATATATATACATACCGTAGTTCGTCTTTCCATTCATCAGTTGATGTACCCTTAGGCCACCTCCATCCATTGCAAATCGTGAATACTGCCGCCATAAACACCAGTGTGCAAATGTCCATTCGTGTCCCTGCTTTCAGTTCTTCAAATATATACCTAATAACGGGGTTGCAGGATCATGCAGCAGCACTGTACTTAGCCTCCAGTGGAGGTCCTACAGAGGGGCTGCACCTTTCTACTTCCTATCATCAGTGAGTAGGTGCACATCTCTCTCCACATTTTCCCCAGCACTTGTATCTTTCTGTCTATTTTTCAAATAGTTTTAGTCACACACCATACAATCCATCCTAAGGAAATAATCAGTGGCTCCTGGTATAATCACGTAGTTATGCATTCGCCACCACAATTTATACGAGGACATTTTTATTTCTTCTGCAAAGAAGAAGGGGGGGGGAGAAGAAGAAGAGAAATAAAAAGGAAAACACCACCACCAAGAATCCCATACCCCTCCCTTATATCCCTGACATTTAGCTTTGGTATATTGCCTTTGTTACAGTAAATGGAAGTATATTACAATGTTATTACTGCTAACTATAGACTCTACTTTGCATTTATTGGATTTTTTCCATATACCATCCCATTTTTAATACCTTGCCATACTGACATTCATTTGTTCTCCCTCATGTAAAAACTTTCTTATATTTGTACATTTAAGCACCATCATTGTCCTCTTTAGGTTTCACTAATTTATACAGTCCCAGTATGCCCTTAGCCTTCCTCTTTCAACCATACGCACACTCAGCTTTGTTCATTATACTTAGAATATTGTGCCACCTTCAGATAGTATTGCACTACCCATTTCGGGATCTTTATAATCAATCCTGTTGAACGTTCTGTATTTCTTCAGCATCAAATGCTCAATCTCTACTCTTTTTCCATCTCCCGAAAACCTGTGTTCTCAATTTTAGCTCTCAAAGTTTGCTTATTATTTTTAGTTCATATTTGTGAGAGAGTACAGTATTTATCCTTTTGTTTCTGACCAATTTCATGCAGCATAATGTCCTAAACATTCATCCATGTCGTTCCATGCATCATGACTTTATTCTGTCTTACAGCTGTGCAATATTCTATCGTATGTGTATACCACGGCTTGTTTATCCACTCATTCATTGACGGACATTTGGGCTGTTTCCATTTCTTGGAAATTGTGAATAATGCTGCTATAAACATTGGTGTGAAAATGTCCATACGTGTCCTTGCCTTCAGTTCCTCTGAATATATACCTAGTAATGGGATTGCTGGATCATATGGAAATCTATACTTAGCTTCTAGAGTGGTTGCACCATATTACAGTCCCACCAACAGTGGATAAGTGTGCCTCTTTCTCCACACCCTCTCCAGCATTAGTAGTTTTCTGTTTTTTTGATAATGGCCATTCTAGCAGGTGTGAGATGATATCTTATTGTGGTTTTGAGTTGCATTTCCCTAATAGCCAGTGAAGTTGAGCATCTTCTCATATGCTTTTTAGCCATCCGTGTTTCACTTTGGTAAAGTGTCTTTCGCCCATTTTTAAAATTGGATTGTTGGTCTTTCTTTTGTTGAGTTGTGGGATCTCTTTATATATTTGGATATTAAGCCCTTATCTGATATGTGGTTCCCAAATATTGTCTTCCATTGTGTAGGCTGCCTTTTTTCTTTCCTGACAAAATCCTTTGATGTGCAAAAGAGTTCAATTTTGAAAATCTCCCATTTATCTATTTCTTCTTTCATTGCTCATGCTTGGGTTGTAAGGTCTAGAAAAGAACCCCCTATCACAAGATCTTTAAGCTATTTCCCTACATTTTCTTCTAGAAGTTTTATAGTACTAGCTCTAATATTAAGGTAATTTGAACCATTTTGAATTAACTTTTCTATAAGGTGTTAGATATGGATCCTCTTTCATTCTTTTGGATATGGATATCCAGTTCTTTAATCACCATTTATTGAAGAAGCTGCTCTGTCCCAGTTGAGTTGACTTCCTTATCAAAGATCAATTGTCTGTAGGTGAGAGGGTCTAATTCTGAACACTTGAGTCAGTTCCTTTGGTTAGTATATCTATCTTTATGCTGGTACCATACTGTTTTGACCACCGTAGCTTGGTAATATGCTTTAAAGTCAGGTAGTATGAGACCTCTCCCTTCATTTCTCTTTCGCAAGATATTTTTAGCTTTCAGAGCATCCTACCCTTCCAAATATATTTGGTTACTGGTCTCTCTCTTTTTTTAAATGATCCAGTTGAAAGCAATTTGAAGACATAATCAATCATCAACCTTAAACCTTTTATCATATGTCTCCTAAGAGTAAAGACAGCTCCCTCAAATCACAGTGCCACTACTCTACCTAATTAATTTTAATACGATAATTTTATCTATTATACAGTCCACATTAAAATCTCCCCAGTTATCCCAAGAAGTCTTTTAGAGATTAAAAAAATTTTTTTTTCAAGATTCAATCAAAGATTAAAGTTTACATTTAGTTGTCCTGGAAAGCAGGACTTTCAATTGGACCAAAATTAATGAAAATAGTTAGTCTGTGTAAGAACTGGCACAGCCAAGCGCCTGTGGGCAGCTCCACACAAGGGCTGGGGAAAGCAGGTCAGTTTCTCCCCATGGTTTGTTTACTTATTTATTTAGCAACATTTAAAAAATATTTTTTTAATTTTAATAATATACATACAACCTAAAATTTCCCCCTTTAACCCCTCTCGGATATATAATTTAGTGTGTTAATTACATTCACAGTGCATTCACAATCATCCACCATCAAAACTTTTCCATCGCCCCTGACAGAAATTCTGTGCCAATTAAGCTTTAATTCTCCTCTGCAGCCCCTGTAACCTGTATCGTAGCTTTTGACTTTATAGATGTGCTGATTCTTATTAGTTCATATGAATGAGATCATACAATATTTGTTCTTTTGTGTTTGGCTTATGTCACTCAATAGAGTATCTTAACTTTATACCTTTTTCCATATATCAAAGTTCGCCCATAAATCATAGAAATGGATTGCAGATCTAAATAGAATTTAAAAATAAATAATAATTCATCATCTACCACCAGGGTTTTATTTTGAAAGTTTATAGGCTCTTTCAGGCATCGAAACAAACTTCCTGAGAAGCTAATGGCATTGAGACATACTTATTAGGGAAGGAAGGGAGGAAGGAAAAATCAAGACACTTGGATACAATCTGAATTTTGAAAACAAAGTTTTGGCCTTAGTTTGTGAGTGCTGTGATTTAGGGAATTCAACCGCATTGCCAGTAGGTGACACAATCATCTTTACCTTAGTAGAAAACTTTTAGAATGGTCTAGCAATGGCTGTATTTAAAATCAAAAATGTTTTTCTTCTTCCATAAATAAGAGTGGTTTTGACTAAATTAATAAAATAGATATGTATATATAGTTCAAAACTTTTCAAATCAAATATTCAGTATTCAGCTAATAATAAAAAAAAAATTAACAGCCTACATAATCACAAATAACCCCACCCACAATATGAAGCTTTCCACCAAAAGTCTCTCTAAGGCAGCATTAAAGGTGCTAATAAATTAATTAAAGTGGTACACTAGGAAAACTAGAGAAATAATGCCATTTACACACAAAAATACTTCATTTTATCTGAATAATTAGATACATTTAATATCTACATATAAATTGATATGACATTTTATTCCCATCATGAGTATACTACAAGACATAAAAAGGTGTCTTTTTTTCTTTTTAGACAGAATTTAAAATCATAGGCCATCCTTTTCCTACAATTGAATTCATCGACCCAATGAAGTTTAGTCAGCATGGAAATATAAGGCAACTCTTTGAAGAAGAGCAAAAATAAAAGGAATATTTTAAATTTTTCTCCAAATTCTTTAGTTGTTGCCGAAATCACAGGCAATGCTGGTTAGTCTAACGCTGGCCTAAGTAATCCATATTTTATTTCTGGAGAATGAAAGACTGAAAGAGTTTGCACAGTAAATCACCTAGTGAGACCTTGGTGAGTAAATTCTCTACAAAAGCTACATAGACAAAACTGTCATCCAATACCACATAAGCATATAAAACACATGATAAGGTTGGCAGGAAAAATATATATATATTAACCACATGCAGAAAAATGACTTCTTATTAGTTTAAAAGTAGGAAGAACTTGCTCAAAACCCTGTTTGCAAATAGATTGTCGTGTCAGACTGGCTCTATAAATAGGTCAAATTATTACAGGGTTATAAAATCATGTGGAAGAAGTGTTGGCCATGGAGATGTTTTCACTATACCTTTGATCCTAGGATAAAGCAAAGCAGTTAAATAATTTCAGTACATGCAAAACAGACCTTCTTCTCAAATTAACGAGGCTTCTATAAAGTGCCTTTCAAATGACCCACAACCTCTACATATTAAACAGCCATGCGATTGAAAACCTAATTCAGGTTTCTAACAAAAATTGGAAAATGTTGTTCTGCAAAAGGTGCAACTTCCTTTGGCAGCTTGCCAGTCAGTCTGTCAGTCTTAAACGACTCTGGATTCCTCCTGACCCTTTCACGTTCTCCTTGGCTGAGAGTCAGAGGAGGTGAAAGCCAGCAGCCTCTTACTCAGCGGCGCGCTGTGTCCCTTCTGGTATATTATCACGCCCCCTTGCTTTTCAGCAATTTCTTCTAGACTTGAAATAGTCCTGAATCCAATTTCTGAGGTAATATTGCTAGGATAAGCATAGATTTTGTTTTCTTCTTCAAGTATATCAGGCTGTGCTGTGGCTTTATTAAATTTCTGAATTTTCACTGTGTAAATGAGCAGATGCATCAGAGAACAAAGCAGTTCCAAGGCCAGGATGGTGAGAATGAAGTGGAGGTACAGTTTCCCGGGCTCGGGAAATGAATGCTGAACACACAGCATGAGGAAAAGTGCCGCGTGGCCAGGGGAGTGTATCATGAATACAAGTCTTTTCAGATGCCTTGTGGGGTGGCAGATGACACGATAGCCTCGATTTCTTACTTTGCCGTGATGATATTGGATATAGCGCTCAAGAAGTACACGCAGAACCCACAAAATAACTTTTCTGAGGATTACAGCGGTCTGAACTTCCAATGGGTTGGTGCAGTTTCCGGGACACTGGTCCGCATTTGGATTAGGGTAAGAACAAAGCACACTTGTTAAAAATGCTAAAATGACAAACACGACGTGTGAGAACAAGAGAAGATTAGCCGTGATGGCTGTAGGAACACGTTGGAATCTGGGTCTAAAATAAGCATGTAAGGAGTGACGCGGGAAAAAGCTGGGCGTCCGGGAGGGGGTCATCTGCAATCCTTTGGGTGAGAGCCAAGGCGCCGTCCTCCATCCTGGGCCCCTCCCACCCTCACCCCGGTCATCTCCCAGCCCAGAGGCCGAAGCCCCGTTGGCAAGGCCTTTCCTCCCCAACTGGGTGAGAGAGGTGAGCTGCCTTCTCCCCGCTTTGGTGGATGAGAAGATCACTTCCAACTTGAGAGTAGAAGAGCTGGAATTTGAACCCGAGTCTGGTCAACTCAAGGGCCAAGGAGCCGAAGCGCCTGCTCTACGGCCCGCTTTGTGGAGCGGGTCCCTCCCCTCCCATCTCAGGCCCTGTCTGGTCGCCAGACGAGCTCCAAACTGTAACCGAGAAATCGGGATTGAAGGGACGATTTTGATTGCTGAATCATTACATAGATATTTCTTTTTGCTTCCTGGTACACTGGAGTAGATAGAGGGAAATTCCTGAAATCTCCAAATTGCGATCCAGCTGCCTTGATCTCTGACAGTGATTGTACAGCCCTTATCTTGTGCCCCTGTGCTGGTACAAACCTGTGACTAACCTTCCTTTGTACCCAGTTATCCGTTTTTTCAACTTTAGAGTCTTGTAATCACTAAAGACAGCCTCTGATGTTAATCCAGGAACGATTAGTTCTGGTCAGCCCAGAACTAACTCACCCCAAGTCCCAGGTAATGTCGATGACAGCGACTGGATCGAACGAAAGTGGGCCTGCCTGGGTGGGCAGTAGCCTCGGCTTGAACCTGCCAGTCACTCATACCTCCTTCCGCCTTTTCCTCACACGTGTCCGCGCAGCATGCCGTCAGTCTGCGCATGCTCAAGAATTAGAGCGCTTCCCATTACGTCATCCGGGACCGCTGTGCTCAGAATCCTAAACCCTCCCCTCCTTTTCTCTGATAAAACTATCAGAATTACTGCAATTCAGGGAGACAGATTTTGGGCCAATAACATTTGCTCTCCCACTACATGCCCAGTAATAAACTCTTTTTCTCTTTGAAACCCTGGTGTCTCCGGAATTAGCTATGGAGGACCTGGGGCAAAATAATCCACCGCCTCTGTCCGGTAACAAAATTGCACCCCGGGGTTAAGTCCTGTGCACACTCAGCTCACGCCCACCCCCAGAGGCTCCCGCGCGCGCTCCTTTACACCAACACCCTGCAGTGGGAGGACTCTCAGGCCGTGCCACAGGGTGGAATTGGGAGAGGCCGTGTGGGTCTGGACGCCAGAGCCGAGAGCAAGACATGCAGCAGACCCCATCGTACTGCTGGGGGGATGCCGGGGAACAGGGCTCGGCGCCCATTCCACATCTCTCCTCCAGCTCAGATCCCACATGCTTAGAAAGTCCCTGAGCAACGGGGGAAAGATCTATTATAGGAGTATGGGCACTTCTTTCGATTTATGAGTTAAAAAAAAAGCAAAAAAACACCCCACCCATAATGGGGGGCTGTGCATTGGTACTGTTTTTTTTTAATTTTTTAAACAGTTTTAATGAGGTATCAATGACACAATATAACTTAACGTGTTTAAACTATACACCTGGATGTGTATTTTGTTTTTATAACGATGACGCTACCTATTCCCACAACTTGTTCATCACCCCAAACAAAACCTCTGACCCATTAAGCAATAAGTCCTCATTTCTCCTTCCCTCCAGCTCCTGGCAACCAATAATCTACATTCTGCCTCGGTAGTTTTGCCTATTTTTCTTTCATACCTCATATAAAAGGAAACATACAGTGGTGTGTATGTTTTTAAGATCTTTTTTAAAATTACAGAAATTGTATGTGTGCATGAAGAAAATGAGAAAATACAGAAACAAGCAAAAGTAATGAAAAACATCACATCCCCACCATCCAGACATTCATGCTGTTCAAATTTTAGCATCCAGCCTCCTGGATCTTTTACCAGGCTCACAGAAACATTAGGGTTTCATTTTGGTTTTCCAAATTGAGATCTCATGACTGTATTACTGAATGATGAGGTGCTGCGGTTTTCCGAGAGAAGGTCATTGTTCTTAGGACATGCTGATTAAATGATCTTAAGTGATTTCATTCTGGTAACAAAACAAAACATCCTTCTTTGTAACCTGCTTTAATCAGTCATTGATTTCCATTTCTGTACATTTTCATCTTAGTTAAAACAAGACTTTATTCTGATTTTCCCAGTTAACCCAACATCGTCCTTGACAGCTGGTTTGTGCAAGCTTGTACTTAATCCAGGGCCGTGTGTCACATCCGTTACTTATGTTTTGAGTCTCTTTTACTTTAGCACATCCCCTTTTTTTCGTAACAGTGACGTGTTGAAGAGGTGGGACCAGATGTCCTATGGAAAGTCCCACCCTCTGAATTTGTCTCTTACTACTCTCGTGGTGGTATTTAATTTATTCCTGTCTCCCCTGTATTTCCTCTAAACTGGAAGTTAGAGCAAGGCTTGGTGGTGTAAAATATTGGCCTGTGATTAAATTCCCACAAGTACAGAAGTGTGTAAATTAAAGCGAGAAGGTGATACTGCAAGCACAGCCCTTTGCCATGGAAGGGCCTGCCTGACCTGGCACGTCTCTCGATGTGAAGGTGATTTTATTGCAAGTATACAAGCAAAGAACTGGACGGAATCTTCCCTAAACCAGTTCTAAGTGAGGATGTGAGTCAGGCTTTTTACAGGTAGAGGAAGGGGTCTCTGGTTACAATTAAACTAAGACAGAGTCACATAAACATCTTGATTCCTTGGTCACATCTTTCTTTTCTCAGGGTTACTTCTTATGTGCAGAACTTCACGATCCTAAGTAATCAGCCATGGGGGTCTGAACTTCTTTCTCTTGGTGCCCTATAGTCTGGGGGCAATATGGTTTCTGCCTTCTCTCCTAGAAACTCAAAATAAGATTTTAGTTAAGGTTTGCAAAGGCATGTCATGTACTATGATGGTTAGGTTCCGGTGTCAAGTTGACCAGGTGATGATGCCCAGTTGTCTGGTCAGGCAAGCACTGGCTTAACCTTTGCTGCAAGGATATTTGGTGGCTGGTTGATAAACTGGAAGGCTCAATCATGAGTCAGTTGATTGCAGCTGTGGCTGATTACATCTATGGCCTATTAAGGGCATGCAAACGAGATAATCTGATCAGTTGGGATTGATCCAAACAGCTGAAAATTTTTAAGGAAGAAGATAGAATTTTCACTGCAAGCCTCTTCTGTGGAGTTTGTAAAGATCCTTCAACTGAGTTGCCAGCTCACAGGCTGCCCTATGGATTTTGGCCTCTAGCACTCCCAGGGTTGCATGAGACACCTTTATAAATCTCATATTTACAGATACCTCCTGTTGATTCTGTTTCTCTAGAGAAACCCATATACATATTAAGAAGAAAATATTATTTAAACATCTAAGACTCTTACCATTGCTATGATTTTTAGCTACTTTTTTTTTTCATGGGCAGGCACTGGGGATCGAACCTGGATCTCCGGCATGACAGGTGAGAACTCTGCCTGCTGAGCTGCCGTGGCCCGCACTAGCTACTTATTTTTGTATAAGCTTTTTTTTTCAACTAACAAAGGTTTTCTACTCCGCCCTCGCTGCTACTTCTCCCCAGAGGTCAACACATCTATTACCAATTGGGCGTCCCTCCTTCCAGACCTTTTTCTCTGCTTAGGCAAATGCACAGTTCTCCCTGTGTGGGGGTGTTTGCTTTTGTTTTTACAAAAAAAAAAAAAAGAGAGAGAGAGAACACTATAATAGCTCTTGTTCTGCCACTGAAAAAATTAATGTATTTTGGCCACCTCTCCATGTCACTACAGAAAGATGAGGCCCTTAACCAAAGGCCAGGCCCAGCAGCGCAGGTGGGGACAGCAGATGGCGCCCCCGGTGGTCCTGGAGGGGGATCCCCTGCCTTTGTCCCAACTCTAGGCAGTGGGCTTGAGGGATGGGTAGAGGTTGTGAATTGGATATAATGCAAAGATTTTAAATGATCAGGACTTGGCCTTAAGACGTGTTTTAATAATAAATACGACTGAGTGCTTGTGGAACTGGGCTGTGTAACTTTAAAGAAACCAGTTCACTGTTCATTATCTACAGGAAAGGGGGCCGGCAGGGAGTTCTCAGGGCAGTTGATGGATTGAATTCACCTGCTCCTGGATACGCCCCCAACTAGTTGTGCCTCAGCTGCCTCATTTGCTGCTGTGCCCCCCACCCAATATCTGTCACACTTGGCACATGGCAGTGCTCATTAAGTGTCTGTAGAATGACACTGGGAAACAACTAGGAAACTTGACCCCTCTTACCGGTGTGCGGTATGGAGCAGAGCGGGAGGGGCATGGGGGCAGGACAGCACACAGTGGGGTGGCGTGTACAGCAGGGGAAGCAGCTACTATCCATTTCCCTTTGGGATGCTTGAATCTCAGCGTGGGCCTCCACCCAGGGCCCTGGGAACACATATAGTGACAGGGTGCTTCGGTCCCGAGGTCATCTTGCCCAAAGTCCCTGGAGTCTCAATATTGCTAGAAAGCCTTCTTTTCTGTACCTTCCTGAGCCTCCCACCCCTGGGGCCCCGTCCACCATCTGGGCTCATAGGAGCATCCAACCCCCTTCATGGACTTCTGCATTCTTCAGCTGATTTCTGCATGAGTTGGCAGATTGGGTCTCCTGCCACACGCCCCTTTTCTGGACACACTGTGGTCACACCCTCCCCAGGAGTGGACTGCCTTTCCGCCAGAGGTCTAAGAGATTGAAGGAAGCAGGACACCCACTTCCTCATTCTCCATCCTAAGTCTCTGTCAATATATCCTAAGGTCACATTACCTTTTTGTTACTACTAAACTAAGCAAACAAAAGTGGAGACAAAGGTGATGGTGGAGTCATACAGAGAAGGTCAGGTTTAACAAATGAGTATGAGTGCTGAATCGTTATACTGATATTTCTTTTAGCCTCCATACCTTAAAGCAGCTGGAGAGAAAAACTTAAAAGCGTGGAATTGTAACCCATACCAAACTCTGAAATCTGTTCTACAACTAATTATTGCAATGAACTTTGAAATTTATTGCTTTTATTTATCCATGTTATTTAAAGAGAAGGAGCAGTATAACAGAGAAGATAGGATTTAACAAATAAGTAGGACTGCTAAGTCATTATATTGACATTTCTGTCTCCAGTGTCTTGGAGAAGCTAGAAGAAAAAGCAAAAAATCATGTAACCCATACCAAACTTTGAGATCTGTTCTATAACTACTTGTTAAAATGTACTTGGAAATTTCTTGTTTTTTGTATATGCGTTATATTTCATGATAAAAATAAGTTTTAAAAAATGGAGACGATTACAACAGACAGGACATCAAATAAGATTCACATATGGCAAATTAGCATGGAAAGAGGCTCAACATTTTATTCAGCATTAAATGAAAACTAATAATACCTGAAATGATACTGCCAATCTAATGTAGCTATCAATGTTAGGCTTTGGTGGGAGTGTGGGACAAAAGTGAAGACTCACATATCACTGCACACAGTGAAAACTGGTGGAATACCATTTTCACTAGCACCAGGTAAAAAGCCTTTGTGTAAAAATCAAACAGAATATGTACTCAACTTCTATGTGAAAACTAAAAAAACAAAACAAGCAACAAAACCAAAAAATCCTGAAATTTTGAAAATATCTAAACAATGGAAAACTATGATTTCATGGATCTGAAGACTCAGTATTTAGTTTTTTTTTTAATTAGAGCAGTTGTTGCTTTAAGATTTTTTTAAACTTTTTTCTTTATTAGAAAAATTGCGGATTTACAGAACAATCATGCATAAAATACAAGATTCTCATTTACCACCCTATTTTTTATTACCACCTTACATTGGTGTGGAATGTTTCTTACAATTGACGATAGGACATTTTTATAATTATACTATTAACTTTAATCCATGTCTTAATTTTAGGATTCACTGTGTACTGAGCTTCAATGGATTTTTCTTTCATTTTTATTCCGATGCCACATATACAATCTAACATTTCCCCCCTTTAATCACATTCAAAAATACATTTCAGGGCTGTTAATTACATCTATCATGTTGTGCTACCATCACTACCACCCATTACCAAAACATTTTCATCCTTCCAAATGGGAACCCTGTACATTTTAAGTCTTCCCTTCCCTTTCCTATCCTCACCCTGTCCCTTATTAACCTTTATTCTAGGTTCGACTTAATGAGTTTGTTTATTGTAATTGTTTTAAGTCAGTGAGATCAGACAATATTTGTCCTTTTGGGTCTGGCTTATTTCACTCAACATGATGTCTTTCCATGTGGTCACGTGTACCAGGACTTCATGCCTTTTTACTGCTGAATAATATTCCATTGTAGGCATATGCTGCATTTTATGTATCCAGTCATCAGTTGATGGACACTTGGGTTGCTTCCATCTTTTGGCAATTGTGGATAATGCTGCTATGAATATTGGGATGCATATATCTGTTCAATTCTTGTAGATTTATACCTAGCAGTGGGAATGGTGGGTGATCTGGTAGTTCTATACTTAGCTTTCGGAGAAACTGCCTGTGGTAGTTAGATTCAGTTGTCAACTTGGCCAGGTGAAGGCACCTAGTTCTGTTGCTGTGGACATGAGCCAATGGTACGTGAACCTCATCTGTTGTTCATTACATCTGCAGTCAGCTAGGAGGTGTGTCTGCTGCAATGAAGGACGTTTGACTTAATTGGCTGGTGCTTAAATGAGAGAGCTCAATGTAGCACATCCCAAGCAGCTCAGCATACCTCATCTCAGCACTCGCAGCTCAGTCTAGGCCTTTGGAGATGCAGAAAGAAATCACCCCGGGGAAAGTTGTTGGAACCCAGAGGCCTGGAGAGAAGGCCAGCAGAGACCATCCTGTGCCTTCCCACGTAAGAAAGAACCTCAGTGGGAAGTTAGCTGCCTTTCCTCTGAAGAATTAACAAAATAAATCCCTTTTTATTAAAAGCCAATCCATCTCTGGTGTGTTGCATTCCGGCAGCTAACAAACTAGAACACTGCCAAACTGCCTTCCATAGCAGCTACACAATTTTACGTTGCCATCAGCCGTGAATAAGTGTTCCTATTTCTCCACATCCTTTCCAACACTTATTTTCTGTTGTTGTTTTTTAACGAGAGCCATTCTAATGGGTGTGAAATGGTATCTCATTGTGGTTTTGATTTACATTTCCCTGATAGCTAATGATGTTGAGCATCTTTTCATATTTTCTGGCCATTTCACGTTAGCTTTTTTAATTTTTTGTTTTTATTTTTATAATCACATACTGTGGACATCCAGGGTCCAGGATTCCCCTCCATACTGAAAGCAGGTAATTTCACATAGCCACCTACATGACTGGGACGGATATTGCGGGTCATCAAATCTCCTCAGGTGGGAAAAAATGCACAAATGGCATCATAAACAAGGCTGAAACTCCCCACCCTTGATCACGGTTGATAACAAACTCCAGTGTTAGGAGGTCCTGCTGCAACTCTGCTCTCACACTCTTGTCCCAAACCCTTATAAGTCTTTGCACCTCCTGAGCACTAACCTTCATTTTCTATGGCTGGCTGCCTCTCCTGTTTATAAATCCTAGTTAAAATTCAAGTCTCAGGGTGGGGTGACAGTGGCTCAGCGGCAGAATTCTCACCTGCCATCCTGGAGACCTGGGTTCGATTCCCGCTGCCTGCCCATGGGGAAAAAAAAAATCATGTCTCACTCTCTGCCTAGGGTGTTCTTTAGTCTTCAGGCTGCCCCAATCCAGGGCTTCCAAGAGCTGAACCATATGTTCACATACCATGTAACCATCCAAAGTATACAATCAACCGCTCACAGTATCATCATACAGGTGTGCATTCATCACCCCAATCCATTTTAGAATATTTCCAATACTCCAAAAAGAAATAAAAAATTAAAATAAAAAAGAACACCCCAAATATCCCATATCCCTTATCCCCCCATTATTATTATTTTTTTTTCTTTATTTTCTTACTCATCTGTCCATACACTGGATAAAGGGAGTGTCAGTCACAAGGTTTTCACAGTCACAGTCTTACCATAAAAGCACAATCATCTTCAAGAATCAAAGCTACTGGATTACAGCTCAACAGTTTCAGGTATTTCCTTCTAGCAATTCTAATACACTAGAAACTAAAAAGGAATATCTATGTAATGCATAAGAATAACTTTCAGAATGACCTCTCAACTCTATTTGAAATCTCTTAGCTACTGAAACTTTCTTTTGTTTCATTTCTTAACCCCCCCCCCCCTTTGGATCAAGAAGGCTTTCTCAGTCCCATGATGCCAGGGCCAGGCTCTCCCCTGGGAGTCCTGTCCCACCTTGCCAGGGAGATTTATACTTCTCCTGAGAGTCATGTCTCAATCAGGGGAGAGAGTAGAGAGTTTATTTGCAGAATTGGCTTACAGAGAAAAGCCACATCTGAGCAACAAAAGAAGT
>PVIY010033676.1:0-27806 GCA_004026745.1 Myrmecophaga tridactyla
CCCCCCCCCACATTGTGATTCTTTCCCTCCTTTGTGGATCGAGCTGAACAGCTGAGAATTGCATGACTCGGCTACAGGACCCAGCCGAGATCAGAATAGAAACTAGTCCCCTGGATTCGGGAGATGCTGAGCAGCAATTTCTAGTTATCTCCACCTCGTTAGGGAAGCAGAGTCTTCACAAGACACCAGGCAGCTTGGAGCCATGGATGTTGGGCATCCTCTGAGCTGTGCCGGGAATGCCCTGGAGAAGCAAGGCTCACCTCTGCAGACATTTTACCTAGTTCCCTGCTAAGAATGAGTAACTGAGGTGGCCCTGTCTTTCAGGGGCTGTACTTAATGGCTGAGCAAAGTGGCTGGAGCCCCCATTCCTACATCCTCCTACTGGCCCCATGCCACTCCCTGCTCCCAGCTGGATTAGTGACCCCATGCCCTTGTGGCACCTGCAGCCCTCTCCCACTGCCTCATCTACTCCAGCTCCTCTACTGTGGACTGGGGTGTGTAGCAGCTTTATCGCAAAAGTGTGGGGAGGGCAAAGGAGGGGCTTAGAGTGTAGAGCAAGAAGCAATGTCTAATCTAATCATTGCACTTAAGCATTCCTCTCCCATTATTTAGAGTTTCTCTCTGTGATACTTTCTCCATAAGCCCAGACTGCGTCCAATCTGCCAGGACCTTCTCTCTCCCCAGACTCTCCTCCCTTCTTTTCCCAAAACTCAGACTCCTCTTCCCTGCTTCCAGTCCTGCTAAGAAAAAGCTCCTTATTCCTGTTACTTAATTACACAGAGAAATGTAACTCTTCTCCACACCTCAGACTAAGCCTCTGAGTTTACTTTACAAACCCCAGAGGGACTAAGGATGATTTTCCTTAATAAAATCATCCCCTATCCTGGGACTTTGTCTTCTGAAATACAAGAACTGCAGAGTACTTTGAAAGTGTGTTTTTTCTTTCCTTTGTACTAGATTCTCAGGCAGGCCTCCCTCTTCCTCCAACCAGATAAAATCCTCCAAGGATGTTGGTCTCTTTTTCTTCCTCCTGTTCCATTTGCAGGATGATCCCATCTTGGGGTGAGTGAAGCAGTCTGCAGCCTGGGTCAGTGGGACCCGCCCATTCGAGGTCTCAGGCAAGGGCGCCAAGGAGAGGTGGGGCCTGAGGAAAGGCCACAGGGCAGCAGCTAGAGGAGGGAAAGAAGATTCAAGGTCAAGGGTTGGCAGAGCCTGGGAAAGTCACCAGAACTGGAGGGGCAGCTGGGTTTTGCAGCAGAGAAGAGTCAGTGGATGGGAACCCAGGCCTCAATAGGGGACCGGGAGAATGGAGCCCTAAATACAAAGGTCTTGCTCTCAAACATGGTAGCAGTTCCCATGCAGACAAAGTAGGGAAAGACAAAAGACATGAGGCAGGATATTCAGAGGTAGAGGATCAGAAAAATATGTTTCCAAGGATGGATTATGCATGGCTCCGTGATGACTCAGCTGTGTGCTGTCCTGGAAAAATGAGGGTGCAGATAAAATCCACTGCTAGGATTTAAAAGCCTTATCAAAATTTAAATCTGTTGAGCACAGGGGACTGTAGGGGCCAAAAGGCAGGTAAAATTGTGTGCCCTGAAAAGTACTGGAAGGCCAGAGGTTCACAGTGCAGGCATTGTCTAAAGATGCAGGCACCGGGAAATGAACCCGGGTCTCCGGCATGGCAGGTGAGAACTCTACCAATGGGCCACCGTGGCCCGCCCTCAAAGTGAAAATATTTTAATATCAATGTCATGTAAAGAATCACACGGTGGGCACAGGACAATTTGAGTGATGGGCTGCAGATAAAAACTCAGTTTAAAGGCACATTTAACCCAGGCTAAAGATGGAGCTGGTGGAGCTGCCTGCTTCAAAGGAAATCATTGCCTCTGAAATACCCTGCTACAGAGAGACTGGCAGCCATGTGATTTTGCTCTGTGAGAGCACTGAGCTGCTGAGCTCGGTAGTTTGAACAGGCTACACTCATCTGATATGCAACCTGTGGTTTAAGACATAATTACTCCAGATCATCTATGAGTGTGTGTATTTGTGCCTATTAAAGTAACAACCACCAGCACCTGCTCTTTGGCTCCCTCTACCTCAAATCTGCCACAGCCCAGGCACACCTCCAAAACATTGATGGAGTCCCCAATAGAGGCTGGATGAAGGGAAGGTTCCAATTCATTCCACTTTTCAGGGTAAGCAGTTGGAGCGATGGAGAAGTGGGGATAGTGGAGCGAAGAGATGGAGGTTCAAATCCCTGCTCTGGTACTTCCTTTCTTCCCTTCTGTGTGATGGGCCTCAAGCTAGTCAACCTTTTTGAAGCTGATTCTCTCTGCTGTATAGTATGGGACAGTAATACCTACTTCTCAGGCTTGGTAGGCATCTGTGGTAGTTTGAAGCTATGTACCCCCAAAATCATGTTCTTAAATTTAATACATTCTTATGGGTACAGACCTGTTGTACATGAGACCTTTTGATTAGGTTTTTCCAGTTGAGATGTGACCCATCTCTTTCAAGATGGGTTTTAATCCCCTTATTGGAGTTGTTTATAAGAGGATAAAATACAGAGAGAAGCTAAGAGATGAATTTACGAGTTTTAGAGCAAACACCTAGAGAAGTTAAGAGAGGACCCACAGAAGCTCAGAGAGGAAGTCAATGAAGGCAGAAGGTGAAAGCTATGAAACCCAGGGAGAGAAGGACCAGCAGACACCAGCCATGCGTCTTCTTATGTGACAGAGGTGTCCCAGCCTGTCTTCAGAGTGCAGGTACTGATCTGTTGATGCCTTGAGTTGGGACATGTTCATGGACTAAGAACTGTAAATTGTAAGTAATAAATCCCCATTGCAATGGCCATCCAATACCAGTTTCTGGTATATTGCATTACGCAGCTTTAGCAAACTGAAACAGCATCCAATAAGGCTGAAGTCATATATGGAGGCCAAGACGACTTTAACGTTTCCCTCAGCCTGAAACTTTTCTCCCTGGCACTTACACTGTCCAGGCACCTAAACAGGGAGACCCTTATCTCCCTCTTCATGCCCCCCCTCCACCGCCCTGACAGGATCCAGGCTGCCTAATCATGGCAAAATAAAGCATTCCAGGCCAATGCTTGGTCTCCTGGTTTTAGCCCTGGATCAAACCTTGCCTGAAGCCACTGGACTATCCAGTTACATTAGCTGATAAATTTCTTTAAGTAAATACTGAACCTAAGTAAATAAGTTCAGTAAGGATTTTTCTGTGACTTGCAGAGGGCATGCTCAGTAAATCACTCACCCAACCCTTGGATCAAGTCTCCTGGCACCCTTCAGTACCTTCCCAGCCAGCCCATCCCAACCCTTAAAAACCCTGCTGCCTTTAGTTTCAATGGAGTTGCATCCAGACTTTGTTCGGCTCTCTCTCCCCTGCTGCAATAGCCTTGAATCAAGGCTGCTTTACATTGTCCAGTGCAATTTTCTTTGACAGTAGCGTGCAGAATGTCAAGGCTATTGTTTTTAATAATAAGGCAGAGGGAATCTGGCTGAAATGTTCCTGCCCAGTCAGAGGCAACATATTTCAAAAGATTTTCTTTGCGTTAGTAATGGGATCCTGATTTTTCAACCACGTGGAAAAATGATATATTTCCAGCCCTTTAGTTAGCTACGGCTGTGATTCAGCCAATTAGATGTGAGTGGAAATGTTTCATGGGGCAGAAAGGAGGGTTTCTTACAGGCCAATTCAGCTGGGAAGGATCCTGTTACCTTCCATTCCTTGTCTCGTGTATGCAACTGCCAACTGAGATTTATGGACTATATATACCTCCAGCCACCAGCTAAGACAGTGAGTAACTTTGAGAATAGAATCCACACGCAAGTTCCTAATGACACCATGGATGACACTTGCTTTGCAAGACCTGACCTCATATTTCTTTTGACATGAAAGAGAGCTGTACTTCTTATTTTTTAAAGCCTTTTCTGGCTTTCTGTTATAAGCAGCTGAAAATCATCTTGACCAATGGCTGAGCATGTGGATTCTGCCCCTCAACGGCCATTCCCTCTTCTCGTAAGGACTGCTGTGATTTTCCACCATGGGGCCACCTCCTGCTCCATTTTCAGCATGTATGTTTCTGGTGGCGTTGATTCCTCTTTGGTTAGGGAGGCTGACCCAGGACTGAGCAATCAAAATCCTGTATCCCCTGGTGACAATGATTGATTGATTCAGGGAGCACATGTGCTAAAATTTCCAACCAGAAGGGATTCCAAGATTTTGCTGAGAATGCCAGGTGTATTAGTTAGGGTTCTCTAGAGAAACAGAATCAACAGGAAATATTCATAAATATAAAATTTATAAAAGTGTCTCACATAACCGTGGGAATGTAGAGTCCAAAATCTGTAGGGCAGGCTGTGAAGCTGACGATTCTGATGGAGGGTCTGGACAAACTCCACAGGAGAAGCTTGCTGACTGAAGCAGGAAGAGAGCCTGTCTCTTCTGAATCCTACTTAAAAGTCTTCCAGTGATTAGATTAAGCATCATTCATTAAAGAAGACACTCCCTTTGGCTGATTACAAATGGAGTCAGCTGTGGATGTAGCTGACATGATCATGATTTAATTCTATGAAGTGTCCTCATAGCAAAAGACAGGCCAGCGCTTGCCCAACCAGACAAACAGGTACTACCACTTGGCCAAGTTGACACATGAACCTGACCATGATAGTCCATCCCTTGTCAAGTTGGTAGCTATACTCATCATCTTAAACCATACCTAATTTCTAAGTAGAAAACAATAAAATACATTTTTTTTTCTCACCTAACAATACTCAACTGTCCTGCATATAACAGAAAACACATTAAATCTCTCCAGAATAGGGTGCAAGTCCTTGGGTAATATTCATTCTTAAATTTGATATCTTACAGCTTAAATAGTAAAACATGAACAAAACAGCATTACAGTCCTCTTTTCTGTAACTGATCACGTGGTCACAGTTCATATTTATCACTACCTTCTTCCACTACCCATTCCATGTTCTCTTTGCCTCAGCAAGCACTTCAGCTAGCCGTGGTTCTTTGCCTGGTGGGGTGACCCAAACCTTCATTCCTGAAGTTTCAGAGCCATTGGTAGCCCTGCCTGAATTGGACTGTTGCAGGTTTCCATTGATTTTAATCACAGGGCATAGTAATACTAAAAGACGCTGTACGGGATCACCTATATTCCAGGAAAACTCTTCTTTACCTCCATTGTGTACTTGCAGTCTTATTTCCCCTGATAGTAAGGATCAATCACCCCAGCCAGTAATGTAATCCCCTTCTTGGCTTGTTGATCCAGGGACATGAGTGGCCCAAAGTCACCTGATGTCCTTCTTAGATTCCAGTTTAACGGAAATGTTGTTTCTCCTGGTGGAAGCACTACCCCTTCTGGAACTAAAACCTGTAGACCAGCAGAGCTCAGGGTCCCAGGGGCAGGAAGCAAAAATTTTCCTAGTGGATCACTAGGGGTACTAGTGAGTGGTGCCACTCCCATTTCCACCCTTTGGTTCATGGACCATGGATCCTGGCTATGGGAGAAACAGCACCATACAGCAGATTCTGATTCAGAGCATGCACGGCTTCCTGGAGAACATTACCCCAGCCCTTCAAGGTATTGCCACCTAGTTGGCACTGTAATTGAGTTTTCAAAAGGTTATTCCACCATTCTATCAATCCAGCTACTTCTGGATGATGGGGAACATGGTAAGACCAGAGAATTCCATGAGTATGTGCCCATTCCCGCACTTCATTTGCTGTGAAGTGTGTTCCCTGATCAGAAGCAATTCTGTGTGGAATGCCAATGCAATGGATAAGGCATTTTGTAAGCCCCACAGATGGTAGTTTTGGGAGAAGCATTGAGTGCATGGAAAGCAAACCCATATGCAGAGAATTGTCTATTCCAGCTAGAACAAATCACTGCCCCTTCCATGAAGGGAGTAGTCCAATGTAATCAACTTGCTACCATGTAGCCAGCTGGTCACCTCAGGGAATGGTGCCATACTGGGAGCTGAGTGTGGGTCTCTGCTGCTGGCAGATTGGGTACTCAGCAGTGGCTGTAGCCAGGTCAACCTTGGTGAGTGGAAGTCCGTGTTGCTGAGCCCATTCATAACCTTCATCCCTACCACGATGACCACTTTGTTCATGATCTCATTGGGCAATGACAGGAGTTGCTGGGGAAAGAGGCTGACTGGCACCCACAGGATGGGTCATCTTATCTACTTGACTATTAAAACCTTCCTCTGCTAAAGTTGCCCTCTGGTGTGCATTCACATGGGACACAAATATCTTCAAGTTTTTAGCCCACTCAGAAAGGTCTATCCACATACTTCTTCCCCAGACCTCTTTGTCATCAATTTTCCAATTATATTCTTTCCAAGTCCCTGACCATCCAGCCAAACCATTAGCAACAGCCCATGAGTCAGTATACAAACGCACCTCTGATCAGTTCTCCTCAAAAGCAAAATGAACAACCAGGCGTGCTGCTCAAAGTTCTGCCCACTGGGAGGATTTTTCCCTCACCACTGTCCTTCAAGGACACCCCAGATAGGGGCTGTAGCGCTGCAGCTCTCCACTTCCGAGTGGTACGCGCATATCATGCTGAACCATCTGTAAACCAGACCTGAGTTTTCTCTTCCTCAGTCAATTCACTGTAAGAAACTCCCCAAGAAGCCATAGCTCTGGTCTGGGAAAGAGAAGGTAATGTGGCAGTAGTGGAGACCATGGACATTTGGGCCACTTGTTAGGTAACCTCCTTGTGCTTTCAGGACCTGCTGTGGTCCTATCTCGTATAAACCATATCCATTTTATGATGTAGTGCTGTTGCACATGCCCAACTTTATGGCTTGATGGGTCAGACAACACCCAGCTCATGATAGGCAACTCAGGGCTCACGATAACTTGGTGGCCCAAGGTTAAGCATACGATCTCTACTAAGGCCCAGTAGCAGGCCAAAAGCTGTTTCTCAAAAGGAGAGTAGTTATCTGCAGCAGATGGTAAGGCTTTGCTCCAAAATCCTAAGAGTCTGTGTTGTGATTCTCCTATAGGGGACTGTCAAAGGCTCCAGACAGCATCTCTATTTGCCACTGACACTTCCAGGACCATTGGATCTGCTGGATCACATGATCCAAGTGGCAGAGCAGCTTGTACAGCAGCCTGGACTTGTCACAGAGCATCTTCTTGTTCAGGTTCCTACTCAAAATTAGCAGCTTTTCTGGTCATTCAATAAATGGGCCTGAGTAGCACACCCAAATGAGGAAGATGCTGTAGCCAAAATCCAAAGAGACCAACTAGGTGTTGTGCCTCTTCAGATGCTGCAGATCCTTCACCTTAGAAAGGACATCTTGACATGCCCCACACCACTGGACACCTAGAAATTTCACTGAGGTGGAAGGCCCCTGTATTTTTGTTGGATTTATCTCCCATCCTCTGACATGCAAATGCCTTACCAGTAACTCTAGAGTAGTTGTTACTTCTTGCTCACTAGGTCTAATCAACATGATATTATCACTATCATGGACCAGTGTGATGTCTTGTGGGAGGGAGAAATGATCAAGGTCCCTGCGGACAAGATTATGACATAGGCTGGAGAGTTTATATACCCCTGAGGTAGAACAGTGAAAGCATATTGCTGACCTTGCCCGCTGAAAGCAAACTGTTTCTGGTGGTCCTTTCTAACAGCTATTGAGAAAAAAGCATTTGCCAGATCAATAGCTGCATACCAAGTACCAGGGGATGTACTGATTTGCTCAAGCAATGATACCACATCTGGAACAACAGCTGCAATTGGAGTTACCACCTGGTTGAGCTTACAGTAATCCATTGTCATCCTCCAAGACCCATATGTTTTCTGCACAGGCCAAATAGGAGAGTTGAATGGGGATGTGGTGGGAATTACCACCCCTGCATCTTTCAAGTCCTTGAGAGTGGTAGTAATCTCTGCAATCCCTCCAGGAATCCGGCATTGTTTCTGATTTACTATTTTGCTAGGTAGGGGCAGTTCTAGTGGCTTCCACTTGGCTTTTTCCCAGCATAATAGCCCTCTCTGCATGAGTTAGAGAGCCAAAGTGGGGATTTTGCCAGTTGCTCAATATGTCTATTCCAATTATACATTCTGGAACTGGGGAAATAACTACAGAATGGGTCTGGGGTCCCATTGGACCCACTGTGAGATAGACCTGAGCTAAAACTCCATTGATCACCTGGCCTCCATAAGCCCCCACTCTGACTGGTGGTCCAGAGTGATGTTTTGGGTCCCCTGGAATTCATGTCACTTCTGAACCAGTGTCTAATAATTCCAGAAATATCTGATCATTTCCTTTTCCCCAATGCACAGTTACCCTGGTAAAAGGCCGTCAGTCTCCTTGGGGAAGGCTTGAAAGAAGATTAACAGTATAGATTTGTGGCCGTGTAACAGGGTCCTCCCCCAAAGGGACCTGGCCTCCCCCTCATTCAAGGGGCTCTGGGTCTGTAAACTGTCTCAAGTCTGGAAATTGATTAAGGGGCCGTGACTCTGTGTTTTTGTAATTCAAGTTATACTTCTGTTCACTTGACCTAGAACTCTTGTTTATACAGCTCAAATGAGAATTTAGTAGACTGCCTATCTATTGTATTTCTAGGAACCCCATGATTTACTAGTCAACACCACAAATCTCTGTGAGTCAGATTATTTTGACTCCTGCTCTGAATTTGCTATCTATTATAATAGCCACGTCTATCATATCTTTGGCAATTAAGTGCTGCCACCTGGCTTCTGCCAACTTGGGATCCTGTCATCCCCTTTTGTTTAAGGATTCCAGATCAGTGACAGCAGTTCCCACAGTAATATCTGACCTGCAGAAAAGTGCAATTACAGAGCTCTTCAGGGATGATGGCGCTAGTCTCAAAAATTTATTTCTCAATGTTCTGGTAAAAGGTGCATCCTCCGGACATTCCTTGGGTATAAGAGCAGGCTTTGCATGATAAATCCACTCTAACGTTCCAATCTCTCTAAACCTCTGAATCTCCTCATCTACATTATACCAGGGCAGTTCTGGCATTTCAACCTCAGTTAATGTTGGCCACCTTCTGATCCCATGTTTCAACCAACCATCCAAACAAACTGTTAATGCCTTTTCTAACCCCTCAAGCTATAACACTGAATGCAGAATCTATGCTTAGTCGGCCCATATCAATAAATTCAGCCTGGTCCAGCCTTATATCCCTCCCACCATTATCCCACACCCTTAAAATCCATTGCCACACATATTTCCCTGATTTCTGTCTATATAAATTGGGAAACCCACACAGTTCTTTTGGAGTATAATGTAACTCCTCATGTGTGATGCTTTGTACCTCACCTTTAAGGACCTGTTGGGACTTTAATCTAGTTATAGGTCTGGACGAAATGAGGGGTGGTGAAGGTGGGTCATGAAAAGAATTAAAAGTCCCTTCCAAGCCATTTGCTTCAGGGCATGCATTTGCAGTTTCATCCAGTGAAACAGAATTAATCACTCTAGGTCTAATCCCTTCAGGTGGAGGTTGGGTGGCCAACTCCTCAAGGCAGGCTGGAGTTGGGGCAGCTATGTCCTCAGGGCAGACTATTACAGGGTTTTCTAGAGAAGACTCAGCATGGCCTCGGGTTTCAACCTCACCACTGGCATCATTATTCATCCATATGTAATCATCCCATTTTTCAGGGTCCCACTCCTTTCCAATCAATGCCCTCGCTTTAATGGCAGACACCATCCAATATTGAGATTTCAGTTTGCATTGTAAAGTTGCTGCTCTAACATTAAGATTTTGAGTCTGATTTTTGAACATCTCAAGTCTAAGGCTACAGGAAATAAGATATTCCTTCAGGACACTCACAGGAACGTCTGTATCTGTCAGACGGTGCCTAAGCTTCTTGTTTGAAGTCTTAAGCTCATCCCTTTCACTCATTAATGTATATGTATCTAACAACAACCAACCAACATCTCTATACTTCCTATTTCCATAAAACTCCATAAGGGTGTCAAAAACATTATCCCCCAGGGCCTGGCTTCGTACAAGCGAAGCATTAGAAGAATCGAATGGTGATATTTTGACTATCTCTTTTGCCAACTCACTCCATGGATTGGCAGTGTCATTCTAATTATGGGAATCAGAGTCCTTAGTGCCTTTGAGTCCAGTCAGAGTAGAAACCCGTTCATAAAAACCCATTTTTAATATTCTGTTTCTTACGAACCAGTGGTACCAAGTTGTATTGGTTAGGGTTCTCTAGAGAAAAAGAATCAACAGGAAATATTCATAAATATAAAATTTATAAAAGTGTCTCACGTAACTGTGGGAACATAGAATCCAAAATCTGTAGGGCAGGTTGTGAAGCTGACAATTCCAGTGGAGGGTCTGGATGAACTCCACGGGAGAGGCTCACCAGCCAAAGCAGGAAGAGAGACTGTCTCTTCTGAATCCTCCTTAAAAGGCTTCCAGTGATTAGATTAAACATCATTCATTAAAGAAGACACTCCCCTTGGCTGATTACAAATGGAATCAGCTGTGGATGTAGCTGACGTGATCATGATTTAATTCTATGAAATGTCCTCATAGCAAAAGACAGGCCAGCCCTTGCCCAACTAGACAAACAGGTACCACCAACTGGCCAAGTTGACACATGAACCTGCCCATGACACTGGGTTAGAGAGGCTTATGATTTTTCTGCTACATTTGGTTCTAGGTACATGAGTGCTTGGAGAGCTTTGACCATGAAGGAAGAGCCTACAGAGAAAGAATCCATGCCAAAGGACCAAAGGACAAGGCTAATAAATGGAGAGAGACGCTAATCTTGGTCCCATCATTTTAGCCCTGGATCAAACCTTACCTGAAGTCAATGGACTATCCAGAGATGTGAGCCTATATATTCCTATTATTAACTTAAATCCAATAAAGATATTTTTTTCTGTCTGTTGCATATAAAGACTGATGTTACAGGAATTCAAAACAAAATAGTCAGTGTTTTATGAGACTATAAATGGGAATTCTGAAGGAAAGAGCACTGTGGTCCAATCAAAATGAGACAGGAAAGATCGACCAGTCTGGCTTCCTTCAATGCACCTGAACCATCACGCAGAGCTGCATATGCGTGAACCACAGCTACCGTATAGGTTAATATGCCTCCCGGGATGCCTGGGGACCCAGGTACCAGGGCTGTGTCTGTCTACACTTTAGGATGGTAAGGAGACTGCTCTTCTCAGAGATAATAGAGGGACTCTAGGTGGGAAGAACTGGGGAGAGAAAGGGAGGATAAGATATGCCTAACTACACAAAGACCAACTCTGTGTCCCAGGAGAATTTTTTCTCTTTACAGACATTATCACAGCCTTTTATTTTTATTTTTCATTTTTTATTGATATATATTATATACTTACATATCATTTAATCACCCGAAGTGTACAATCAATAGTTCACAATATCATCAGATAGCTGTGCATTCATTATCACAATTGACTTTTGTTTCTTTTTTGTGAAAAATAACATACATACAAAAAAGCAATAAATTTCAAAGCAGAGCACAACAATTAGTTGTAGAACAGATTTCAGAGTTTGGTATGGTTACAATACCACAATTTTAGGTTTTTACTTCTAGCTGCTCTAAGATGCTGGAGACTAAAAGAAATATCAATACAAAGATTCTGCAATCATACTCTGTTAAACCCTACCTTCTCTATATAACTCCACTATCACCTTTGATCTTTCTTCCACTCTTTAGGGGTATTTGGGCTATGCCTATTCTAACCTTTCATGTTGGAAGGGGCTGTCAATAATGTGGGATAACAGCATGGAACTAGTTGATGGTCTGGAGAGGCTGGCCCCTCTGCATTTAAGTCCCTGACTTATATGGTCCAGGGACTCATCTGGAGATTGTAGGTTTCTGGAAAGTTACCCTAGTGCATGGACCCTTTGTAGAATCTTACATAATGGCCTAGGTGTTCTTTAGGATTGGCAGGAATGGTTTTGGTGGGGGGTTTGCAAGCTATGATAGGTAGAAATGTCTAACTGAAGCTTGCATAAGAATAGCCTCAGAGTAGCCTCTCAACTCTATTTGAACTCTCTCAGCCACTGATACCTTATTTGTTACACTTCTTTTCCCTCATTTGATCAGGATGACATTGTTGATCACACAGTACCACAGTCTTCTTAAGACACCTGGCTTACATAATGCCTTGGTGATTAATGGGATGATTCGAAGTGGTACATGAATTAAAAAAATATTTTAATAGCTGTTTGTTTTAATTTCCTCATTGCTAAAACGAATAACCTGCAATGGGTTGGCTTAAACAGTGAGAATGCATTGGCTTATGGTTTTGAGTCTAGGAGAAGTCCAAATCAAGGCATCAGTAGGGTGATGCTGTCTTTCCCAAGACTGGTGTGCTGAGGCTGGCTGCTGGAGGTCCTTGGTCCTGGGCTCTGTGACATGGCAATGCATATGGCGGCCTTTCCCTTCTCTTTTTGGGTTTCACTGACCTTCAGCTTCTGACTGCTCCCTCTGTGGCCTTTCTACTCTCTGTGACCTTATTATTTTCTATAAGGCCTTCAGTAATAGAATAAAGACCCACCTTGGGCCACACCTTAACTGAGATAACTTCATCCTATTTACAGAAGTTCAAACCCAAAGGAAAGGATTAAGTTTAAGAACATGTTTCTCTAGGGTACATAGCTCCAAATCACTATATTATTTCAATAGTTTTTTGGCATGTAATTAGAAAGTCTTGTTTTTCTGTACATAAAGTAATAATATATTTCCTACTAAAATGCATAGATTAAAAGAAAAATATGCAGTAATTAATAGCAAAAGAGGTACACCATGATGGTGTACCAGTGACTGAAGTTGGGGAAAACCACATTACCTCTTTTAACCTTTATGGTATTGTGATAGATTCAGTTGTCAGCTTGGCCAGGTGAAGGTACCTAGTTCTGTTGCTGTGGACATGAGCCAATGGTATGTAAACCTCATCTGTTGCTCATTACATTTCTGTCTGCTAAGAGGCATGCCTGCTTGTAATGAATGATATTTGATTTAATTGGCTGGTGCTTAAATGAGAGAGTTCAATGTAGCACAGCCCAAGCAGCTCAGCATACCTCATCTCAGTACTTGCAGCTCAGCCCAGGCCTTTGGAGACACAGAAAGAAATCACCCTGGGGAAAGTTGTTGGAACCCAGAGGCCTGGAGAGAAGGCCAGCAGAGATTACCCTGTGCCTTCCTGCGTATGAAAGAATCTCAGTTGAAAGTTAAGCTGCCTTTCCTCTAAAGAATTAACGAAATAAATCCCCTTTTATTAAAAGCCAATCTGTTTCTGGTGTGTTGCATTCCAGCAGCTAGCAAACTACAACAGGTATGGAAATAAATGAAGACCACTTAAATGAGACCAAGCAAAGGCTTGTTATTCAAACCTTGCCCCAGCAAAGGAGTCAGGCATCATCACTTGGATTTGGCAGAGACTCAAAGGCAGAGTATAAAAGCTTTACAGTGGACAAAAGGGAAAACTTTAATGTACTCTGATCAGGAGCTGTTGGCTTGGGGAAGCTGGAGGTGGGCTAACTAAAAATGGTATTGGTTAGGGAAGCATACTTGGCTTTCTTTGTTTGGTTCTAAATTGGAAGTAGGAGCCAAATTAAGGAAGCTGGAAGTTATTGATTAAGTTGTGACTATTTGTAGTTGATTGCTACAAAGCTTAGAATTTGGCTTCCTGGATTGGTTGCTGGAGATTGTGGGTACTGTGGATATATATATATAATATATATATTATATATATATTCTGGCCATTGTCTGTTTGTATGCTCAGTCATCCAGCGGCAACCTTGCTTTTCTAGAGAGAGTCACTTTCATTTCGCCGAGGAGAAAAATGAAGCTCAGGGGGGTGATAGGGAGAGCTTGTATTGGATTTCAAAGCCCTTAATCTTTCCATTAGCCTCCAGTCCTAGGACTTGGGACCTATCTTCCCCCATATGCCCAAGATGCCTGGCTCTTCAATTCCCTCACCTGGGAACCAGGTGTCCGATCTCATCAGAGCCCAAGGCTGTGGATCAAGGGTCCCCTGCCTGTGGTGGTGCTTGAGCCTGCACAGAAATGATAACTGTTAAACTGCTGCAGAAAAGAATGAAAAAGCCTGACCTTCCTAGAGAACTGTACAAACCTTTGTTTGAACAGCTTCCAGGAAAGCCTAATTAATCCCATTGTTGATGCTAATGTATTGCTTTTTTAAGACTCAAGAGTTGATGCTGCAAGCAAATTTCTCTTTGATTTAAGGCTTTGGAAAGAGGATGGAAGTTTTATCAAGCATCCCTGCTTTTATGCTCCAGGCTGTACGCACTGAATAAATGAAGACCCATTTAGCTGTGGGAGGGAGGCCAGCCCCCATAAAAACATCACTTCTTATTTTGGCCACTTTCCAAAGACTGCTCATGAGTTGGGTTTTCTTTGGTGAGTTTTGACTGTGTTCACTTGCTTTACAAACATTTGGATTAAGAGCTAAGCAATTAGACACATGGCAGCAAAAATAATTGTTATAATGGTGATAGTAACCACAAGGATAACAACAGGTATCATTTATTTAATTCTTACTAATGCAAACATTTTTAAATGTTTGGAAATACAGTTAAACTCAAGAAACATTTTTTTGAGTGTTGATAGTGTGCTAGGCACACAGATGAATTAGACATAGTACTTAGGGAAGAACAGATCAGGAAGGGAGGTAGAGACATATCACCCTGACAAAGTCAAAGATGGCTTCCCCAAGGAGGGGCCATTTGGATTGGGTTTGAGGGATGATTAGGAGTTTACTACAGGCAGAGTGAAGGGTGTTCCAAGTCTGGGGAGCATACATGAAGAATCCCAAGAGAAGTGTAAGATCACACAGCTAATAAGGGACAGAACAGGGGGTTAAATTCAGGTTTGTCTGACTTCAGAACTCAAGCTGGTGAGCAGCAGGCTATTCAGTCTATTGAGGAGGAAAAATTGATACTACTTGAGCTGAGGAAGATTAGCAGCTATGAAAAACTGCAGTTCTGCTTTGGGCAACTGGTTAGATATGACAGAGACTGTATGACAGAAACTGTACATGGTTACCCTAATATCCATTCTCTCCCTTTTCTTTACTAATAAAATCCAGTTTTTAGTTGGAGACATGGCTGCTGGAATAAAGGTGACATTTCCCAGGACCTCCTGAAAGGAGAATGGTACATGGCTAAGTTCTGGCCAATACATAAAAGCAGAAATATTGTGTGGCAGCTTCCAGAATATATTCTTAAAGTACAGCTGGAAATGTCATCTGCCCCTTCTTCCCACCTTCCTCATCCTGCTGTTTGGAGTGTGGATGTGATGGCTGAGTTCCATCCTGGACCATGGAGATGAGTGCCACACCCTAGGGGTGGTGGCCGAGAAAGCTGCCAATAACCTGGCTCTGAGGCCAACACCATACTGGATGCCTGGATGCCTTACTCTGGACTCACCATACATGAGAGAGAAATGGAAATTCTGTATCAATTCCATTAACTGACTAAGTTGGAATAGAATTGCTTAGTCTAAAATCCTTGGAGTCACTAATCACACAGCCCCTCACTCCCAATCTTGGTGGCTCCCCTTTTGAAATATTTCCAATATTCAACCATTTCTGTACATCTCCAGTGCCATCACTCCAGATGGAGTGTGCTGGTTTGAATCTGTGGCGGACCCCAGAAAAACCATATCCTTTAATACTCATTCAATATTGCTGGGTGGGAGCATTTTGATTGCTCCCATGGAGATGTGACCCACCCAGTGGTGGGTGGTAACTTTTGATTAAATGATTTCCATGAAGGTGTGTCTCCACCCATTGAAGGTGGAGTTACTTACTGGAATCCTTTAAAAGAAGAAACATTTTGGAGAGAGTCGCTTTGCAGAGTCACAAGAAAGCCAGCAGATGCCGCCATGCTTGCCACATGCCCTTCCAGCTGAGAGAGAAATGTTGAACGTCATCGGCCTTCTTGAACCAAGGTATCTTTTCCTGGATGCCTTAAATTGGACATTTATATAGACTTATAACTTATTAAATTCCCCTTTTTAAAAGCCATTCCATTTCTGGTATATTGCATTCTGGCAGCTAGCAAACTAGAACACCAAGCCACCATCCCTCGTTCTTAGAAGCGTACTAAACGGGGTTTCTGTTGCCATTCCTGCCTCCTACAGTCTATTCTCAACACAAAAGCCAAAGCGATTCTTTCAAAACAGTCAGACCATGGCCGTTCTCATTCCACAAGTCAGCTTGGCTCTCCATCTCATTCAGGATAAAAGCCACAATCCTTAAGAGGATCTGTGGGGATTTCCATACTCCGTCCCTGTTCTCTTACCTCTCTGACCCTGCTTCTGAGCTGCTCTTCTCCAAACTCACTCCAGTCCAGCCACACAAGTATCCTATCTGTTGCTCAAACATTGCAGTTGCATTTCTGCCTCATGGCCTTTGCATTGTCTGTTCCCTCTCCTGGTCTTGCTCTTCCCCCAGATACCCATGTGACTAACTCCCTCATCTCTGTCAAGTCTTACACAACTGCCACTACCATCCAGTCTAAAATCACGATTTACTCACTCCCCAAATCCTCCTAGCCTGTAGCACTTCTAACACACTATATACTTTGTTTATTTATCATGTTTATTATTTATGATCTGCACAACCCGCTCCCCCCACCCCGCCCCGAAGAATGTAAGCTCCACCAATGCAGGACTCTTTGCTTTGTAAAAATGTGTTTCAAGGACTGAAATAGTGACAACACATAGAAGGGGTTATACAAGCACTTGTTAAATTAATGAATCTCTTTTAAGCAACTATTTTGTAAGATTTTAAGAACTACGGTACATTTCAAATATATACAAAAAAGCAGAAATCATATCAAAGTCCTATAGATTCATACCCAGATTTGACAACTTTCAACAGTGAACACTCTCCTATAACCCTTCCTGTCTGAGTTTCCCAGTTGCTAAAACAAATACCTCACAGTGGATTGGCCTAGACAATGAGAACGTATTGGCTCACAGTTTTAGGGCTAGGAGAAGTGCAAGATAGAGGTGTCAGCAAGGCTTTCCCCCTAAAGGCTGTGGCATTCTGCTGTTGGTGACGATGATACCTGTGTCCTTGGCTTTTTTTCTATCACATAGCAATGCACACAGGGTGTCTTCCTTATTCTTTGAGTTTCCATTGACTCCAGGCTTCTGCTCTTCTCAGTTATTATTCTCCTTGTGGCCTTCTCTATAAGGCCTTCTGAAATACCATTAAGACCCACACACACAGGAACGGATTTAGATTAACAACACACTTTTCTGGGGTCCATCATTCAACCTATCACACCTCCCATCTGTATCTCAGATGATTTTGGAGTAAATTCCAAGCATTGTATTATTTCACCAGCAAATATTTCAGTATATATTTCTAAAAAGAAAGACCCCTCTCCTAAAACGTAACTGTAATACCACTCTCACACAAAGACAATCAATAATAATTCCTTATATCATCAAATATCTAGCAAGTATTTATATTTCCCAATGTCTTATAAATTTTTTTTTAAGTTTATTTATTTGAACTATAACTAGATGGAATCTTGAACAGGGAGTGAGATCTTGTTGGTATGTACAAGTTAGTGTGATGCCCCAATAGATCCCAGAGTAATGTGGGAAGAGAATAAAAAAGTATTTGCCAAGTCCCCTTGGGAAACTGGGGAGAAAGGAGGAAATATTAAACTTCCCCCATCTGGGGAATTTCTGATATTCTCACAAGAACTGGGGATGACCAATTTAATAGACCCTCAATCTTGGGGCTCACTCTTATGAAACTTATTCCTGCAAAGGAGAAGCTAAACCTACCTATAATTATGCCTAAGAGTCACCCCCAGAGAATCTCTTTTGTTGCTTAGGTGTGGCCTCTCTTTCTAAGCCAACTCAAAAGGTGAATTCACTGCCCTCCCCTACAATGTAGAACATGACTCCCAGGGGTATAAATCTCCCTGGTAATGTGGGATAGGACTCTGGGGAATGAGTGAGGAGCTGGCATGGTGGGATTGAGAAAGCCTTCTTGACCAAAAGGGGGAAAAGAGAAATGAGGCAAAATAAAGTTTCAGTGGCTGAGAGATTTCAAACAGACTTGAGAGGTTATCCTGGAGATTATTATTATGCATTACATAGATATTCCATTTTAGTTTATGGCTAGAGGGAAGTACCTGAAACTGTTGAACTGCATCCTAGAAACCTTGTGTGCCAGTTTGAAACTGTTGTATAGCCCAGAAAAGTTATGTTCTTTAATCCTAATTCAATATTCTTGGGTAGGATATTTTTGATTAAGTTGTTTTCATGGAGATGTCACCCACCCAATTGTGGGTGAGACCTTTTGATTGGGTGGTATCTGTGGAGATGCGTCTTTCCCCATTCAAGGTGGGTTGCTTACTAGAGTCCTTTAAGAGGATACAATTTTGGAAAAAGCTTCAGAGCTGACGCATACAGAGATGTGTGTAGATGCAGAAAGAAAATGCCCCCAGGGAAGTGATTTGAAATGAGAAGCCACCAGACATTGCCATGTGCCTTCCAGCTGAGAAAGAAACCCCCAATATCATTGGCCCTTTCTCAAGTCAAGGTATCGTTCTATGGATGTCTTAGTTTGGACATTTTTATGGCCTTAGAACTGTAAACTTGTGACTTAATAAATTCCCTTTATAAAAGTCAACCCATTTCTGATATATTGCATCTCTGGCAGCATTAACAAATGAAAACATCTTGATTCTTGAAGGCAATTATATAATTATATAGCTAAACTTTTACAATGTGACCATGTGATTGTGAAAATCTTGTAGCTGACATTCCCTTTTACCAGGGTATGGACAGATGAGTAAAAAAATAAGGACAAAAAATAAATAAATATTTGAGGGGGGCAGTGTAAGGGGTAAAAATAAATTGGATAGATTGCAATACAGGTGGTCAATGAGAGGGAGAGGTAAGGGGTATGGGATGTATGGTTTTTTTTCTTTTCATTTCTTTTTCTGGAGTGATGTATATGTCCCAAAAATGATCATGGTGATAAATATACAACTATGTGATGATGTTGTGAGCCATTGATTGTGTACTTTGGATGGACTGTATGGTGTGTGATGATATCTCAATAAAAACATATTTAAAAGAAATTTTGTTTAAATTGGGATTTCAATAAAATCTACCCTGTGATCAATTACTATGTCACCAAAGATTTTTTTTTAACCTGTAGGTTCTTTCTCTTGTCATTTTGCAGGTTGCAATTATTGAAGAAGAAACTGGGTCATTTGTCTGCTAGAGTTTCCCACAGTCTGGCCTTTGCTAACTCTATTCTCTTAGTGCCATGTAACTTTTGTTTCCTTTGTCCTCGGTGTTTTCTTTAATGGAGGGTTGACTCTAGAGACTTCAACAGATCCAGGTTTGATGCTTTGGCAGCACCATGGTTATTTATGATGATGCACAAAGGGGCATCTAGTCTGTGATCATCTCTCTTTTCCTGGTATCAGCAGCTTTGATCTTAATGCCTAAGCCTGTTATTTCCTTAGGGGTTGCAAAATGGTGACCATCCAATTGTACCTGCCTTCTTAGCCAAAATGTAAACAAGAACTTTTCCTCAGCACCTATTTGACGATTTGGAGATGCGGTTTATGTAGATCAGGAATTTTACTGGGATTCACATGGAAGCTAATCACTGTAGATGATGATGCCACTATGGACCATATGAGAGAAGGAAGTTGGGGGATGAGTGAGGTAAAGGTGATAACTACAGGGTTGAGGTGGTCTTGGTGGGATCAGAGCTGGATTCGGGGGAATCTAGCCTCTGCAGTCTCTGATAGGTAGAAGTCGAGGAAGAAACAGTGGATGACTCTTCCTCGAGTCCAAAGCATCGCCTGGCCTGGAGAAAATGACTTTTGTTGATAACTGGTTGGGTGCATGGATGGACGGATGAGTGGGTGGATGGGTGAACTGAGTGGATGGATAGATGGGTGGATGGAAGGATGGGTAGATGTCTTGATAAGTATAACTGGGGATTGCTGTCAAACACGAGATGGTTATCATCAAGAGATTGCCCAAGGAGAGAGTTATAGAAAAGTGACCGTCACATCCATGCTCTTTACCAAACTTAACCGAAGGATGGCAAAAGCCTTTTAGTTTAGATTTTTCCACTTAGGAACTTAATGTCCTTTATTTTAGTTTAACTTTTCATTTAGAGGAAAACCCTTAGTTAAATTTCCTTTTAAAGGGGCTATTTAAATTCCCAAGGACTCGAGAGCAGCCTCGACCCACCAACTGGTTCCTGACCGTTTACTGTATGTGCTTCCCACTTGTTCTAGCTTGCTAGCTGCTGGAATGCAGTATACCAGAAACAGAATGGCTTTTAAAAGGGAAATTTAATAAGTTGCTAGTTTAAAGTTCTAAGGCTGAGCCCAATTAAAACAAGTCTATAGAAATGTCCAATCAAATGCATCCATCCAGGGAAAAATACCTTGGTTCAAGAAGGCCGATGAAGTCTCTCTCTCAAGTGAGAAGGCACGTGGCAAACACAGTCAGGGCTTCTCTCTTGGCTGGAAGGGCACGTGGCGAACACAGCATCATCTGCTAGCTTTCTCTCTTGGCTTCCTGTTTCGTGAAGCTCCCTGGGAGGCGTTATCCTTCATCTCCAAAGGTTGTTGGCTCATGGACTCTCAGCTTTGTGGTGCTGCAGCATTCTCTGCTGTCTCCAAATCTCCCTCATTCTCCAAAATGTTTCCTCTTTTATAGGACTCCAGAAACTTATCAAGACCCACCCAAATGGGTGGAGACATGTTGTCTCCTAATCCAGCTTTACAACCACTCTTGATTAAATGACATCTGATGTGATGATCTGATTAAGTTTCAAACATATAGTATTGAATAGGGATTATTCTGCTTTTATTAAATGGGATTTAGATTAACACATGGCTTTTCTAGGGGACATACATCATTTCAAACCAGTACACTGCTTCAGGACCATTGCATACTGGGAAGGAGAGTAGACTCAGCCTTATCCCTCCCCAAGCTCCCCATTAAAAAGTAGTAGCTGGATAGCTTAGGGGAACACTTGGCAGATTTGCAGACTACCTGATCTCGAGGGAGGATGAGAGAGAGAGATTTTTAAGCTCAACTGATGAGCAAGAGGTGAAAACGCTGCTGTGGGAGGGACTGGCTCCCCAGTACCTGTCCATCGTGTGGCACACTATCACATACTTAGTGGCAGTAACAAGTGAGAACAGCTTTTAGTCTCTGCTATGTGCCAGGCCCCAGGCCGGGCACTTACCGTCCAGTGGGAAGCCCAGCAGCCTGGTGGCTAAAAACCTGACCTTGGGATAGGATGAACTGGATTTGGATTCTCACTTCAGCTGAATTCTCACTTCAGTGACCTTGGGCTGGTCAATTAATCTCACTAAGCTTTGTTTCTCTCACCTGTAAAATTGGGAAAATCCTTCCTATCTCATCCTGTTTTTGAGATAAGCAAATAAGAAAATGCAAGTTAAGCATCTAAAATGTAGTTTGAAAAAATGGTGCTTGTTATTGTTATTGCCTTCAAACCTAAATTGTGCTTTTCAAAGTGGGGTACCGAGGCACTTCCCCCCCGCCCCCGCCAGGGGGGACTCTGAAGTTCCTGGGAGGTTATACAAATTTGTAGGATAAAACTCTTCTTGGGGTTTGGGAATTAGGGTTCAGAATATGTAACTGGTGTCCTGCTGGCAATGGTGGAGCTGAGTCCCGATCCGGGTTCAACAGTCTTGAAGCTAAAAAATTTTAGAGACAAGAGGGCAAGCAAGAATAAGTAGTAAAGCTTATTAAAAGGAGAAGTTTATTAAAAACAGAGGGCACACATTAGAGAGGTTAACACAGGTGTGCCCAAGGGAGGGACATGCAATGAGTGCAGTGGTCAACTTGTTTTATAGGAAAGCTTTACCAGAGGCAGGTTTCCATAGTAACCTTTGAATACCGGGTGTCTTCTTTGTTCTAGGAGGAGATAGCTAGCAGAATTCATGGTTTGTTGCCACATACCTGAAATTTGTCTTTGGGCAAATGGTTAACAATCGTTATGACCCTATGTGACCCTATGCTTCCTGTTATTAGCTAAGAGTTTGCTTTGGGCCCAGAAATTTACAAGCGTTTATGGTTTAAGGAGGTTTCAATTGTTTTGGAAGGTTAGGGGCTTTAGTGAAATTTTTGTCCCAAGAAGTGTGCCGCTGAAGTTTGCAGCTGTGTATTAGTTCCTTTGGAGCTAGATAAGAAACAAGGGACTTGGAGTTGTCTGATATAGGAAGCCAGAGACTTACAGTTGTCCTATTTTATCCTCCCCTGAAAGAGTTCCATCTCTTTAACCTTAATGGGAGTTGAGGGATAAATTTTTGATATTTTTATAAATGTGAGAGAGTATATGTAGGAAAATGCATTATTGCTAACAATGTTGGAAGGGTTGGGGGATACTGGAAAATTCAAAAATATTATGTTACAGTCTACCCCATCCCACCACTCTTACAATCTTTCCACCACCTCTTCTGCATACGTTTCTGAGCACGGAAACAGGAGGTTGCAGTTTATACAGCTCGCAATGTTGATAAATAAGAAAACAATAGCATGTGGAGGAAACAAGTATGCTCTGGCTTGCTTAGAGCTGCTTTATTCCCCTGTTCATTTATTTTGTCATATGCTGATGTCCTGGCCATACGTTAATGTGGACAGCTACCCTATGTGGTGGTGTGCAGTTGACTCAGGAGTTTTGTGCTCAGGATGCCATCTTTAGTAATTATCCAGATTGAGCTGTTCCAAACACATGTCACAGATGGGCAGGTCCTGTTTAGATGCATTCTGACATAGAGATAACATACTGAACAGAGAGGGGATAGTTATAGAGATATTAGAATGAGGTAGATGCCACTTTGGGGGACATGGCTGATTAACAGTTAATATTTAATTGTTCCGGTTAACTGAAAACAGTGGAAGAATATTCCATGGGAGACTAGAGTTACTTAAAGCTGGAACGTATTTGTCAAATACTTTAGTTAGAACGGAAGTCTAGTTTCTCTTCAACATAACTAGGTTATGTTAGTTAATAGACAGAACATAATTTATATACTTGCCTGGCTTTCTTTTAAAGGTCTTTTTTTTTTTTGCTGAAGGTGAATTTCTGATATGTAGTTTACTGCAAACAGTTTTAGAGGAGCCTTACAGTGAAACAATGCAATCGATGGGGAAATTTAATTATATCACTGAACACTTTGTATACAACTTATAATATAGTAAATGAACTTAGCTATTTGTAGCACTTAATTTTATAAGGTGAAAGAATAAGTTTTTACAGCTGTTTGAAATAAAAAGATTTTTTTAGGGTTTGAACTTAAGAAAGCAAAATGTTAAGGGTAGTCAGGTTTGAAAGGATATTTGTGGGTTTTTTATTTAATTAAAGTTGAGGAAAAGACTTAGAAGTTTTGTCTTGAACAACTAATGGTATGCTACTGTTAACACAGACATAAGAAATTATTTTACCAAATTATAGACTTTTTGCTTTTTACACTACTACTTAAGGAAAACTCTGCATTGAAAATGGAATAATAATTTAAGAAAACTTAGTCATTTTAACAGAAAACTAAGTTTTAGTTTTGCTTTAGTGTATTATAGACCCATTAAACTTTTCTTAACTTAGACCATAATTTCTCTCTCTGTGAATTTTCTAAACATTTCCATATCCATTCCGGTTTTGTCTTACATTGTCCTCATTCTGTAACAACCACTCACTAGATCTTAGGACAGAACTACACTCTTTGTCCTTTTAGTAAAACACACATTCTTTATATCCTTCACACTTAAGTTACCAAAATCATTTTGGAAACTGTCTCCAAGCAAACATCTCACATTGTACAATTACCATCAAAGTGAAACTTGTCAGAATATACCTAATGCTGAAGCAGTAACACTTTCGCTATTTGTGACTTTCTTGCTGCCCATTAATGCTTCCTTTTTACTGTTTTGGTTTGGGTTTATATCTCAGTGGGTGACACCAAGAGTATAGCCTGGATTCTTTCAGATGACAAAGAACACTCCCCTATTGAAAGGACAAACCCAAAGTAAAGAGCCTTTTGTAGGGCAATTTGAGCTTTAGAAGGCGGAACTCCACAACTTTGTTCAGTTAGGAAATTAAGGGTAGCAGTGTCATCCATGATGGAGCCTTCTCTTGTAGGACTGCATATTAATAAATCATCTACATCTTGAAGGAGGGAGCTAGACTCCAAATGCAGGAGGGCTAGGTTCTGCGCTAGTGCATTCCCAAAAAAGTGAGGGCTGTTCATCAAGGAGAGGTGGGGTGAAGGCTAGAGCCCCAGACTTCCCATCTGTCTCATTATGGAACAGGTTTTAGAGGAGAGAGGCCCAGAGGGAGAGGTTAAGACAGAATATGTGGCTCCCATATCAATTAAAAAATTAAGGGTCTTATCTGCCACATCAAGAGACACCCGGGGCTCTATGATTTCAATATTCTTTGGTGAGATCCAGGGAACCACTGGCTCTGGGTCCCTTCAGTTCTGGTTGGGGGGTTGGCCAACAGGGTTTTTGGAGGGGCTTCACCCCCATCTTGGGGGCTTGATGTACCCTCAGGCCCAGTTTCTGGCCTTCCCGTATGGTGGACAAGGCCCTGGAGGCTCTTTCCATTCTCGAGGCTCCTTTGGCCTTTGGGGGTACTCCTGGTTCCAGTGCCCTGACTCTCCACATGGGTGACAGGTTCCTGGTGGCTTCTGCCCCAAGTGGCCCTGAGGTGGCTGGGTACATTCAGAAGTGAAGCTGTGAGCTGTGCCTGGTCTCCCCTTGCTTTCTCTTCCTCTCTAACTCTGTCATGGTTATTAAAGAAAGAAGAAGATTTGTAAGGTCATTTACAGACAGTGGGGGTCCTGAGGACTGCTTTTGCAGTGTTCTCCTTATGTCAGAAACTGATTGACCTATAAAGTAGGGTTTTAGCACGACTTGTGCTTCCTCAGAGTCTGGATCTACATTAGTATATTTTTTCATAGCCTCCACTTGTCTCCCCATCTGTGTTTGTCCCTGCTGTTCCCCATGCCACTTATCTGCATGCCCCTGGGTTTCTACCCAAATCCTTCATTTTTCTTTGGGAGTTCAGCAAGAGGAGAGAATAACTCAGATGTCTCCCTGGTGAACTCATGAGTGAGGACCAGGTATTTTAATTCCTCCAGAAACTTGGAGGGGTAACTTTCCCAATTGCTTCTTACACTCTGCTAAGTCGGTCATAGAAAAAAGAACATGGGGCTTTATGGTTCCCATATCCCCATTGGCTACGTCCCAGAGAGGACACAGTCCATTTATTTTAGAGTTCCTTTTCCCATCTCCAGGGGGCACGTGTCCCACCAGACATGAATAAGGAGGGCACTCAGTGGGCTTGGAAGCCTCTACCTTTAAGACTTTTTTGAGGTTTCAAACTTGAGAGGTTTAGCTAACAATGGGTCATTTAGAATGTCTGCCTCCTTCTCTTCCTGAGACAGAAAGGATTCATCTCTTAATTTCCCCTTAAGATACCCATTTTACAATCTCTCCTCCTGGTCTTGTCCTGACGTAGAGTCATGGACATAAGGAATTTCAGACCATTTCCCTTCTCTTTCACAAAAAAAGATTTAATTGGAGAACGGCATTAAACCCAAGAATGCCATTTTCCAGCCATTCTTCTCCACCTCCCAATTTATATTGAGGCCAAACAATGTTACAATAAGAAATCAACCTTTTTCTTTTCTTAATTTGGTGGTCAACAGATTATTACAATTTCTTCAGGATGTAGCCCAGGGGGTAATCAAGTGGGATGCTGGATGCATTGCCCATTATTCTGAAAGGAGAGAGATAGAGGGATTCTCACTCACTGGGAACTGACATTTTGTCAGCCAGCTAAATAGTACCCTCGAGACACATGCTCCCCCCAGGGCATCCCCATGGGGGAGAAAATCCTTCGATGTTAGAAGACAGGCTGTCGGCATTTACCCCTTGATTCCTAAGCCAGACCCAAAGGGCTGGTGAGCTGAATTTCTCATCCCGGAGGCTCGGAGCCAGACTCAGAGGGCTAGTGAGATAGACACACTGCCCAGTATTCTGAAAGGAGAGAGCGAGCGAGGGATACTCACTCATTGGGGTCTGACATTTCATCCACCAGCTGAATTGCACCCTCAAAACACCTCCCTACCCCCTGGTGTCCCCATGGGGGAGAAAACCTTAGGTGTCAGGAGACAGGCTGTCTGGATTCACCCCTTGACTCCTAGGCTGGACCCAGAGGGCTGGTGAGCCAGACTTTCACCCCAGCTGCTCTGGGCCAGACTCTGGGGGCTGGTGAGGTTCCTCACCCCCATGGTTCTGAGCCAAACCTCTGCTCCTTTTCCAATCTGGGAGCAGAAAGTAAGTTTTGTGCATGACCCGATCTAAAAGCCACTGCAAACAGAGAAAAAGGACAGAGGTCCCATTTAGCTAAGGCCTGCGTTCTCCTTTGGGAGGAAAGGGTTGATATTAAAGAGTGTGGGAATGATACATGGGCCATATGCATAGGAGGAAGTGAGCAAGAATACCTGAAAATTTTCCCTTAGGGAAAAGGAAGGGGCATGACCGCCTCTACAGAGGCTATATGGATGGTCCCCTGGGAAGTCCACAACTTTTGCACTGCAGGAAGTCTCCCCAAGAAAAACTTTGCTGCAAACCCAGCATCAAGTTTGCATGAAGGATGAAGAACAGTGGAGGAGGCAAAGGAGTAAATACCTGGACTTAGCAGTTGGCAACAAAGGGAGGAGAGAATGTGCCTGAAACAGGGAAGGGTGGAAAGGGATCCAGGTGAGAAATTCATGCTGGGAAATCTACTCACATGGGGGAAGGCAGAAGCTAATGAGAGTGACAAGAATAAGGAACACAATGGCTAGGAAAAGGTATATAAGGAGAAAGGACCAGGCAGAATGGCAAGAATTAGTATTGAGGGGCATGATTTACAGGATGCAGGTTTTGAGGGCCGGTGTCTTACTTGGAAAATGCTGATCTTCTGGGATCATTTGAAATCACTCCTGACTGACTTGCCAGAATATGTAACTGGTGCTCTGCTGGCAATGGTGCCCGCTGAGCCCCAATCCAGGTTTGATAGCCTCAAAACTAAAAGAATTTAGAGACAAGAAGGCCAATAGGAATAAGTAGTAATGTTTATTAAAAAGAGAGTGTACATAAATGTACAAATTTTAAAAATGTTTTTGCATGAGGAAGAACAAAGGAATGTCATTACTGCAGGGTGCTGAAAAATAGATGGTAATTACTATTTTAAAATTTCAACTTATGTGTGAGACTAAAGCAGAAATGTTTATTTGGAACAAAATTTATATTTTGACTAGTGCATTTCCTAATATAACTTATGTAGATAGCTTGATTGAACACCATAAGTACTTGGAACCTTGGGTAGGACATGAGATTTTGTTGGTTTGTCCAGAGTAATGCCCCGATGAATTGCAGAGTGATTTGATCAGTGAGTGGAAAAGTATTTGCAGTCCCCTTCAGGGAATGGTGAGAACAGGGAGAAATTCAACTTCCCCAATTGAATTCTTGATATTCTCACAAGCAGTGTGGGCAACCAAAGCTATAGGCTGAGCCTCCAGTCTTGGGGTTTGTTCATATGAAACTTAACCCCACAAAGTATAGGTCAGACCTACTTAAAATTAGGCCTAAGAGTCACCCACAAGAGAGCCTCTTTTGTTGCTCAGATGTGGCCTCTCTCTCCAGCCAACACAACAAGCAAACTCACCACCCTCTCCCT
>PVIY010033677.1:0-27822 GCA_004026745.1 Myrmecophaga tridactyla
AAGAGAGGTCACATCTGAGCAACAGAAGAGGTTCTCTTGGGGGTGACTCTTAGGCCTAATTTTAAGTAGGCTTGACATATCCTTTGTGGGGTTAAGTTTCATATGAACAAACCCCAAGATTGGGGGCTCAGCCTATTGCTTTGGTTATCCACACTGCTTGTGAGAATATCAAGAATTCTCCACTTGGGGAAGCTGAATTTTCCCCCTTTCTCACCATTCCCCGAAGGGGACCTTTGCAAATACTTTTTTACTCACTGTTCAAATCCTTCTGGGATTTATGGAGGCATCACTCTGGACAAACCCACAAAATCTCATGCCCTACTCAAGGTTCCATGTACTTATGGTCTTCAATTAAGCTGTCCACATAAACTATATTAGGAAATGCACCAGTCAAAATATAAATTTTGTATCAAATAAACATTTTTTGCTTTAGTCTCACACATAAGTTAAAGTTTTAAAAAATTAATTACCATCTATTTTCAGCACCCTGCAGTATTGACATTCCTTTGTTCTTCCTCGTGCAAAAACAATTTTAAATTTGTATATTTAGTCACTATCATTATACACTCTAGGCATTCCTAGATTATACCATCTCAGTCTTTATCATCTGTCTTTCCTTCTGATTTCCTTTGTGCCCCCAGGCCTCCTCCCTCTATCATTCGCACATTCAGCTTCATTCAGCGTTTTAACATTATTGTATTACAGTTAGGTATTACTGTGCTATCTATTTCTCAATTTTTACAATCAGTCCTGTTGCACAATCTGTATCCCTTCAGTTCTAATTACCCAATAGTTACCCTATTTCTATCTCCTGATGACCTCTGTTCTTAACTGAAATTATCCAACTTCATTCATTAATGTTAGTTCATATCAGTGAGACCATACAATATTCATCCTTTTGTTTCTAATTTTACTCATCATGTCCTTAAGGTCCATCCATGTTGTTATGTACTTCATAACTTTATTCAGCCTTACAGCTGCACAATATTCCATCATATGTATATACCACAGCTTGTTTAGCCACTTGCCTGTTGATGGACATTTGGGCTATTGCCATCTCTTGGCAACTGTAAATAATGTTGCTATAAACACTGGTGTGCAAATGTCCGTTTGTGTCTTTGCCCTCACGTCCTCTGAGTAGATACCTAGTAAGGGTATTGCTGGATCATATGGCAATTCTATACTTAGCTTCCTGAGGAGCAGCCAAACGGCCTTTCACAGTGGTTGTACCTCTTGACATTCCCACCAACAGTGGACAAGTGTGTCTCTTTCTCCACATCCTCTCTTGTACTTGTCGTTTTCTGTTTTATTGATAATAGCCATTCTGAATGGGTATGAGATGATATCTCATTGTGATTTGGATTTCCCTAATAGCTAGGGAATCAACATACCACTTTCAATAATGGATAGAACATGTAGACTGAAGGAAGGTCATAAGGAAGTAAAAGATTCTATTAATCAACCAGACCTAACAGATATATATAGAACACTTCACCCAACAGCAGCTGAATATACATTTGTCTCTAGTTGCACATGGATGAGTCTCCAGTATAGATTATATGTGAGGCCACATGACAAGTCTCAACAAATTAAAAAATACTGAAATCATTCAAGGTATCTTCTTGGATTACAAAGGAATGAAGTTAGAAATCAATAACCAAAAGAAATGGAAAATTCACAAATATGTGGAATTTAAAGAAAGCACTCTTAAACAACCAATGAGTCACAAGAAGAAATCACAAAGGAAACCAGGACTATCTTGAGACAAATGCAAATAAAACTACAATACACCAAAACTTATGAGATGCAGCAAAGGCAGTGTTGAGAGGGAAATTTATAGCTCTAAGTGCTTACATTGCAAAAGAAAAAAGATCTCAAATCAAAAACCTAACCTCACAATGGTAGAATCTAAATAAAGAAGAGTAAACTAAACTCAAGGCAAACAGAAGGAAGGTATTAATAAAGATTAGAGTGGAGATTATGAAAGAGAATTAAAAAAAAAATAGCAAGAATCAATGAAACCAAAAGTTGGTTCAAGGAAAGACCAATAAAATCAATAAATCTTTAGCCATAATAATAAAGAAAAAAGAGAGAGGATGCAAATTACTAAAATAAGAAATGAAAAGCAGGACATTACTAACACCCACAGAAATCAAGAGGATATAAGAGGATACTATGAAAAATGTATACCAAAAAATTAGATAAACTATATTAAATGGACAAATTTAAGAAATATACAAACTGCCTACACTGAATCAAGAAGAAACAGATGATCTCAACAGACCAATTAGTAAAGAGTTTGAATCAGAAATCAAAAACCTCCCAATAAAGAAAAGCAAAGGACCAAATGTTTTCACTGGTGAATTTTACCAAACATTCAAGAAGAAATAACACCAATCCCGCTCAAAGTCCGACAAAAAATTGAAGAGGAAACCCACCCTAACTCATTCAATGGGGCCAACATCACCCTCATAACAAAGCCAGATATAGATACTGCAAGAAGAAAAAATATAGACCAATGTTCTTTGTGAATCTATATGCGCTAAAATCCTCAACAAATTGAATCTGACAGCTTATTAAAAGAATAACAGACCATGATTGAGTGGGATTTATTCCAGGTATGAAAGTAAATCAATTAGTAGAATGAGGGGTAAAAAACAAATGATCTTCTCAATTGACAAAGAAAAGGCATTTGACAAAATCCAACACCCTTTCTTGATTAAAACCTTGGAGAACTATGAACAGATAGAAACTTTCTCAACATGATAAAAAGGCATGTATGAAAAATCCACACATAACATTATACTCAGTGATGAAAGACTGAAAGCTAAGATCAGGAATAAGCAAGGATGTTTTCTGCATAGGACTGTTATTGAACACTGAAGTTCTAGCCAGAGCAGTTAGGCATGAAAAAGAAATAAAAAAGCATCGAGACTGAAAGGAACACTTAGAACTTTCCTTAGTTTCAGGTAACATAATCTAGTGTATAGAAATCCTGAAAAATTCACAACAAAGCTACTAGAGCAAATAAATTCCACAAAGTAGTAGGGTACAAGATCAACATGCAAAAATCAGTAGTGTTTCTATATATGAATAATGAACAATCTGAAGAGGATATCAAGAAAAAGCCCATTTACAAATACAGCTAAAATAATTAAATATCTAGGAATAACTCTAACCAAGAACATAAAGGACTTGTACAAAGAAAACTATAAAACATTGCTAAAAGAAATCAAAGAAGATCTAAATAAATGGAAGGACATTCCACGTTCATGGATTGGAAGACTAAACACTGGTAAGATATCAACTTTACCCAAAAACGATTTACAGATACAATGCGATTTCGATCAATATTCCAACAGCCTTCTTTGCAGAAGTGGCAAAGTCAAACATTAAATTTATATGGAAGGGCCCCTACAGGTGACATAACATCCAGGGATGAAAGTCTCCCTGGCAATGTGGGACCATGACTCCTAGGGACAAGCCTGGCCCTGGCATCGTGGGATTGACAATGCCTTCCTGAGCAAAGGGGGAATGGAAATGTAACAAAATAAGCTATCATGGTTAGGAGAGTTCAAATAGAGTTGAGAGGCTATTCTGGAAACTATTCTTACACAAGCTTTAGTTAGATACCATTAATTACCATAGTCTGCCGAACTCCAACCAAAACCATTCCTGTTGACTCTAAAGAACAACTAGGGCTCTATCTGAGATACTACAAAAGTTCACATACTAAGATTACTTGCCAGAAACCTACATACAATCTCCAGCTGGGTTCCTAGACCAAATAAGTCCTGAAACCCAGAGGGGTCAGCTTCTCCAAGAACATCAACTAGTTCCATCCTCATATCCCTTACGAGCAACACACCTTTCCAACACGAAAAAGTTAGAATGCACAGAGCTCAAATACCACTAAAGACTGGGAAAAGGATCAAAAGAGAAGGAGGAGTTATAACAGAAAAGATAAGATTTAACAAATGAATATGACTACTGAATCATTATATTGGTATTGCTTTTAGTCTCCAGCGTCTTTGAGCAGTTAGGAGGAAAAATTGTGGAAAAGTGAACCATACCAAACTCTGAAATTGGTTCTATAACTACTTGTTACAATGTATTTTGGATTCTATTGCATTTTTTGTATATACGTTTCAGAATAAAAATTAAAAAAAAAAAGAAAATGGTGGATTTCTGAGAAATAAATTACAATCTGCAAAGTTAATTTAAGCAACAGTAAAAATAGTTATCAGTAAAATGGCAATTAGGTTTCTGTGCCTTTACATCATTGTCATGATTAAAATATCTAAAGAAATAAACAAGAAGGATTTGTAAGAAAAAAATTTACATGGAAGGGGGAAGGGCCCCAAATTAGCAAACCATCTTGAAAAAGAAAACTGAAGTTGGAGGTTCACATTTTCCAATTTTAAAACTTATTAAGGGGCGCACGGGTAGTTCAGTGGTAGAATGCTTGCCTTCCATGTGGGAGACCCAGATTCTATTCCCAGACCATGCACCCCCCCACCTCAAAAAAAAACAACTTATGCATATACAGTAATCAAAACATCATGTTACTAGCCATGGAACTTATGAGTTTCCGAAATAAACTCTCACATCAATAGCCAATTGATTTTTTTAAAACAAGGACACATTTTAATAGTGACAATTTTTAAGATGCAGTGTCTGCTAAACTATAAAAATTGCTTTAAAATACTGACTCACTGGGAGTGCAAGGGTAGTTCAGTGATAGAATTCTTGCCTTCCATGCGGGAGACCCGGGTTCAATTCACGACCCATGCACTTCCCAGACAAACAAATAAATGAAAAACGAAATAAACAAAAATTCAGCAAATGGTGCTGCAATAAGGGGATACTCACATGGAAAAAGAATGAAATGTGACCCCCACCATACAGCATACAAATATATATATATATATGTGTATATATATATGTGTATATATATATATATATACAGGCTCAATTACACAAATTTCCTCTTCTTTATATATTGACATTTTTTCAAATACTGCATATTGAAATAAATTCAAAGCATAATGTTTACAACATGTGGTAAATAAATTATCAGCCTAACACTGTTTGCATTCAAATGTTAAACTAATGTGCAACACATTAAACTTTACTGATGAAAATACAACATTCATGTATTTGACAAAACCAGATAGAAGGGGCCTTAGAAAATAATCACACTTGCATGAAATGCCAAGAAATAATTTACATATTGTTTCTCCACAGCCTTCTGTTCACACTATGTATAATCTCATGATTACCAATTATAATTGTGGATACACTATTGTTGAACTTTTAATTTTAATGCTTAAAAGTCACTGTTCCTGCCCATAAACTGATGAATGGATATACAAAACACAGTACACGTTCATATAGTGGAATATTACTCAGCCATTAAGAAGAATAATGTACTGAAACATATTATAAAATGGATGAACCCTGAAAACATGATAAGAAAACAAGCCAGACACAAATAGCCACACATTGCAAGATTTCATTTACATGAAATATCCAAAATAGGAAAAATTCACCGTTTACCTGGGGCAGAGGGAAGGGGAAATAGGAAGGGACTGCTAACAGTTTCTGGGGTGACGGAAAAGCTTTGAAATCAGATAGTGGTGATGATTGTATAACATTGTGAATATACTAGAATCCACTGAACTGTAAACTTTAAAATGGTGAATTTATCTCAATGTTAAAAACTGCAAAAGAAAAAAAGATCAACGTTCCAACAAAGAGCACCATGATATCAGTATGGTAATGAGTACGAGCATAAAAAATGAGTTCTTAATCATGAAGATGTCACATTGGGACAACTGCTAGACAAAAGAAATTTTGAAGAATTCATTTAAGGGCAAAATAAAGAATTTGTTTTTATTAAAGAGGTTGTAAGTTTACAGAAAAATCATGCAGAAGACACAGACTTCTCCATCTATCTCCCTGTTCTAGTTTGCTAGCTGCCGGAATGCAACACACCAGAGACAGATTGGCTTTTAATAAAAGGGGATTTATTTTGTTGGTTCTTCAGAGGAAAGGCAGCTAACTTCCCACTGAGGTTCGTTCTTACGTGGAAGGCACAGGATGGTCTCTGCTGGTCTTCTCTCCAGGCCCCTGAGTTTCAACATCTTTCCCCGGGGTGACTTCTTTCTCCATCTCCAAAGGCCTGGGCTGAGCTGCAAGTGCTGAGATGAGGAATGCCAAGCTGCTTAGGCTGTGCTACATTGCATTCTCTCATTTAAGCACCAGCCAATTAAGTCAAAGGTCACTCATTGCAGCAGACACGCCTCCTAGCCGACTGCAGATGTAATTAGCAACAGATGAGGTTCACCTACCATTGGCTTATGTTCGCAGCAACAAGACTAGGTATGCTCACCTGGCCAAGTTGACAACTGAATCTAACTAACACACTCCCCTATGATGAACACTTTACATTAGTTTGGTAATTTTGTCACAACTGGTAAAAGAATAATATAATTGTACTATTAACTACAGTTCATGCTTTACATTAGGGCTTACTGCTTATGCTGTATGGTTCTATGTTTATTTTTTAATACAATTTTACTGAGATATATTCACATACTATATAATTATCCAAAGTATACAAACAACTGTTCATAGTATCATCATATAGTTGGACATTCATCACCACAATCAATTTTTTTTTTTTTTTTTTTATGGGCAGGCACCAGGAAAAGAACCCAGGTCTCTGGCATGGCAGGTAAGAACTCCGCCTCCTGAGCCACCATGGCCCCACAATCAATTTTTAACATTTTCATTACTCAAAAAAATAAGAGTAAAATAAAAAAGAATACCCGAAAACATCCTATACCTCTTATTCTCCCAAATTATTCATTTCTTTTTTGTCTTTATTTTCTTAATCATCTGTTCATCTACTGGATACAGGGAATATCAGTCACACGTTTTCACAATCTCACAGTGTATTAGTTTGCAAGCTGCTGGAATGCAATGTACCAGAACTGGAATGGCTTTTAAAAACAGAAACTTAGTAAGTTACAAGTTTACAGTTCTAAGCCTATAACAATCTCCAAATGAAGGCATGCAGGGAAAGACACCTTAATTCAAGGAAGACTGATAAGTCAGGAACACCTCTGTCAACTGGGTAGTCACGTGGCTGGCATCTGCTGGTTCTCTGTTTCTGAGCTCTGTTCTCTCAGCCTCCGTTCCTGTAGGTATTCCTCACTTTGCTTTTCTGGGGCTGGCTTTCATCTGTTGGCATCCCTTGGCTCTCTCCAGGTTCTGGCTTGCTTAACATCTCATGGCGATGTCTGCTGGGCTCCAAGTATCTCCAAACATATGTGTCTCTGTTCTCCAAGTGTCATAATCTGTGTCAGCTCTGCTCTCTTCAAAATGTTTCCTCCTTCAAAGTACTCTAGTAAACTAATCAAGACTCAGCATAAATGGGCGGAGTCACATCACTATCTAATCAAAAGGTCACACCCACAATTGGGCATGTCACATCTCCATGGAGATAATCTAACCTAAAGTTTCTGCCCTACGGTATTGAATTAGGATTAAAAGAAATGCCTGCCCCCTCAAGTTTGAATCAGGATTAAAACGTGGCTTTTCTGGGGTCCATAATGCTTTGAAACTGGTACACATGGTCATACCAAGAAAGCTATATAGTTATACGATCATCTTCAAGAATCTAGGCTACTGGATTTGTTCAAAGCGTTCATATTATTTACTTCCAGCTATTCTAATACACTAAAAACTAAAAAGGGATATCTATGTGTAATGTACACAAATAACTTCCAGAATGACCTCTCAACTCTAATTTTTTTTCCTAAATGCCATAGCCCAAACAGCCCCAAAGAGAGGTATGGAAATATCAAAGTTGATGGAGGAATTACACTAAGAAAATAGGAGCTAACAAATGAATACGAATGCTGAATCATTAAACTGATATCTCTTTCAGTCTTCAAAGTGCAGCTAGAAGTAAAAACCTAAAATTGTGAAACTGTAACCCACGTCAAAGTCTGAAATATGTTCTACAACTAACTGTGGTGCCATGCTTGGAAATTTATAGCTTTTTTGTATATATGTTATTGTTTACAAAAATGAAGGGAAAAAAGCCGATTGTGATGATAAAAGAGTATTTAAGCCCTCTAGCCTCCTATATTCTGGAGCAGCTAGAAGGAAAAATTTGAGAGCAGCCCATGACAAACTCTGGGATCTGTCCTGTAATCACTTGTTGAAGAGTGCTCTGAAAACTATTGCTTTCTTATTTCTTTACTTTGTATATATGTTAATCTATACAATAAAAAAGTTAAAAATAAACAAATAAATAAAATTGGTAGCGCCCAATGTTTGCGAGTGTATCAGGAATTCCCCAGGTGGGAAAGTTTATTATTTCCACATTTTTCCCCAGTCCCTCAAGGGGACTTTGAAAGTACTTTTATTTTCTACACAGATTACTCTGGCATGTACTGGGCCATCATACTAAGCTGTATAAACCAACACAATCTCACTCCGTAGTCAAGGTTCCATGAAATTATGGTGTTCAAATAAACTGACCATACAAGTTAAATTAGATATTGTGCTACAGAAAACACAAATGTTGTACCAGATAAATGATCCTTTCTTTGGTCTCACACAGAAGTTGAAGTTTAAAATGCAATCAATATAATTCTTTACATTTTAGTCTGATTTATCTTACTCCTAACCAGATCAACTTCATTCGTATCTCTAATTGAAGTCTGATCACTTTTTCAGCTTTTAAAATAGTTGCCGTATGGTGTAATGCTGATTTTCACAATGCAGAATTCTAGCTGTGAATCTCAGGTGTCACACAGATACCTAACTGTTCTAGTTTGCTAGCTGCTGGAATGCAATATACCAAGAATGGAATGGCTTCTGAAAAGGTGAATTTAATAAGTTGCTAGTTTACAGTTCTAAGGCCGAGAAAATGTCCTAATTAAAACAAGTCTATAGAAATATCCAATCTAAGGCATCCAGGAAAAGATACCTTGGTTTAAGAAGGCTGATGATATTCAGCATTTTTCTCTCAACTGGGAAGGGCAGGTGGTGAAGTCTGCTAGCTTTCTTTCCTGGCTTCTCATTTCATGAAGCTCCCTGGGAGCAGTTTTCATTCTTCATCTCCAAAAGTTGCTGGGTGGTGGACTCTCTGCTTTTTGGTTCTGTGACGTTCTCTGCTCTCTCAGAATCTCGTGGCTTTCCCTCTTGTTCCTCTCTAGCTTTTTCCATAGCGCTTCTTCTTTTAAAGGATTCCAGAAAAAAACAATCAAGACCCACCTGGAATCTCCATCTAATCAAGTTTAATACCAACATTTGATTGAGTCACATCTCCATGGATATAAGCTAATTAAAGTTTCCAACATACAGGACTGATTAGGGATTAGAAGAAACCGTTGCTCCCACAAGGTTGATTAGGATTAAAACATGGCTTTTTTAGGGTACATAAACCTTTTCAAACTGGCACACTAACATTCCAGAGAATGACCAGGTTATACACAAAGAGCTCAGATTCTCCGAATTTAGAAACAACAATTACATCTCAAGAACATATGTGGCTGCTGTAAGACCTTACAATCTAGAAACTTTTATAATAAGTTTTCACCTGATAACCTATGCTCTCAAATCCAATTCACAGAAACTGCACATTATAGTTAGTTCATATTATTAAGGTATTACTGTATTTGTCTTCTCATTCCCAGCTTATTTCACATAATATGCAGTTGTCAAGTTTCAGTCACCTTGTTGCATGCCTCACAACTTCATTCCTTCTGGTAGCCACTTAGTATTCCGTTATATGTATACACCATAGTTCACCCTTCCATTCATCAGTTGATACACCCTTAGGCCACCTCCACCCAGTGCAAATCATGAATACTGCCACCATAAATACTAGTGTGCAAGAATCCATTCGTGTCCCTGCTATCAGTTCTTCCAAGTATATACCTAATAACGGGGTTGCAGGATCTTACGGCAACCCTATTAGTCTCCTGTAGGAACCACACCGCCCTTTAGGGGGCTGCACCATTCAACTTCCCTACCACACTGTATAGGTATATTTCTCTCTCTCTCTCTCTCTCTCTCTATCTCTACATTTACTCCATCACTTGTATCTTTCAGTTTATTTTTTAAAGATTTATTCATACACCATGTAATCCATCCTTAGCAAAGAAGCAATGGTTCCTGGTATAATCACATAGTTATGCATTCACCATCACAATCTATATGATATATCCATTTCATCCACAAAGAAAGAAGAGGAAAAAAAATAAGAACAAAATACTAAAAAATAAAATAAAGAGGAGAAACACCACCACCAAGAATTCCATACCCCTCCCTTATATCCTTCCCTCTGACATTTTCTTTGGTACATTACCTTAATTATATTTAATGGAAGCGAATTACACTGCAACTGCTGACATGGACCCCAGTTTGAACTGACTATATTTTTTCCATATACCATTCTATTTTCAACACTGCAATAATGACATTTATTTGTACTCCCTCATATAAAAACTTTATTATATTTGTGCATTTAGCCACCGTCACTGTTCACTTTAGGATTTGCAAAATTTTACACTCCCAGTCTTTAGTCTCTATTTTTCCTTCTGCCATCATATATGTTCCTAGCCTTCCTTTTTCAACCATACTCATACTCAGCTTTATTCAGTATACATACAATATTGTGCTACCATCAGATAGTATTATGCTATCCATTTCTGGATCTTTATAATCAATCGTGTTGAGCATTCTGTACTCTTTCAGCATCAACAGCCAGATCTCTACTCTCTTCCCATCTCCTGATAAACTGTGTTCTCAATTTTATCTCTCCAAGTTCACCCATTAATGTTAGTTCATATTAGTGAGACCATACAATATTTGTCCTTTTGTGTCTGGCTGACTTCACTCAACATAATATCTTTAGGGTTCATATGCGTTGTTCACAGCTGCATGACATTCCATTGTATGTATATACCACAGTTTATCCACTAAACTGTTGATGGACATTTGGGCTGTTTCTATATCTTGGCAATTGTGAATAATGCCACTATAAACATCATTGTGCAAAAGTCCATTCCTGGGCGGCTGCCATGGCTCAGCAAGCAGAGCTCCGACCTGCCGTGCTGGAGGTCTGGAGTTCGATCCCTGGTGCCTCCTGCCCATATGCAAATTAAAAAAAAAAAAAAAAAAAAAAGTCCATTCCTGCCCCTGCCTTCAGTTCCTCTGAATATGTACCTAGTAATGGGATTTCTGGATCATATGGTAATTCTATACATAGCTTCCTGAGGAATCATCTAACAGCCTTCCAGAGTGAATTGCACCACTCTACATACTCACCAATAGTGAATAAGTGTGCTCTTTCTTTACATCCTCTCCAGCACTTGCAGTTTTCTGGTTTTTTGATAATGGCTATTTTAGTAGGTGTAAGATATTTCATTGTGGTTTTGATTTGCATATCCATAACAGCCAATGAAGCTGAGCATCTTTTCACGTTTCTTTTTTTTTTTTGCATGGCAGGCACTGGGAATCGAACCTGGCTCTCCAGCATGGCAGGCAAGAACTCTGCCTGCTGAGCCACTGTGGCCCGCCCCATATGTTTCTTTGTTTTAATTGAGAAATCTTCTCATACATACAGTTCGTACATGGTATAAAATCAATGGCTCACAATATTATCACATAGGTATGTTTTCATCACCATGATACTTTTTAGAACATTTGCATCACTCCAGAGAAAGAAATGAAAGGAAACAAAAAAAAACTCATGTCATACCCCTTACCCTCCCTTTCACTGACCACTAGTATTTCAATCTACCCGATTTTTTACCTTTTATCTCGATTATTTCTTTTTAATTTTTAATTAATTTATTTATTAAAAATAACAAACACCAACATTCTTACCATATGATCATTCCATTCTTGATAATCAATAACTCACAATATCATCACATAGTTGTTACTATTTATTTATCATTTTTTCCATCTACCTAACTTATTTTACCCTTTGCTACCCCTTATTATTTATTTATTTATTGTTTATCCATAATTTTTACTCACCCGTCCATCCCCTGGTTATAAGGAGCACCAAGACAAGGTTTTCACAATTACACTATCACACTATAAACGTTATATCTTTATACAATCATCTTCAAGAATCTAGGGTACTGGAACACAGCTCAACAGTTTCAGGTAGCTCCCTCTAGCCGCTCCAACGCACCAATGAACTAAAAAGGGATGTCTATATAATGCATAAAAAAAACTTCCAGGACAACCTCTTGACTCTGAAATCTCTCAGCCACTGAAACTTTATCTCATTTCTCTCCTTCCCTTTTGGTCGAGAAGGTTTTCTCAACCCTATGATGTCAGGTCCCAGCTCATTCCAGAAGTACAGTCAAACATTGTCAGAAAGATTTACACCCTTGGGAGTCATGTTCCATGTAGGGAGGGGGGCAATGAATTTCCCTGTGAAGTTGGCTTAGAGAGGCTACATCTCAGCAACAAAGGAGACTACCTAGGGTGACTCTAATTGTAAGTATGCTTAGCCTATCCTTTGCAGGAGTAAGTTTCATAGGGGCAAACCCCAAGTTCTAGGGCTCAACCTGTTGAACTGGTTGTCCCTACTGCTTGTGAGAATATCAGGAATTCTCCGGATGGAGAAGGTTAATATTTTCTCCTTTCTCCCCAGCCCCCCAAGGATACTCTGCAAATACTTTTTTATTCTCTGCCCAAATTACTCTGGGATATGGGGCATCACACTGACCTGTACAAACCAACAGGATCTCATACCCTATTCAAGATTCCATGTAATTATGGTGTTCAAATAAACAATTGAAAAAGTTAATTTAGATAATGCACTACCTGAAATATAAATTTTGCACCAAATAAACAACCCTTACTTTGGTCTCACACAGAAGTTGAAATTTGGATATATGGACCATACGTTTTGTTGCTTTTTTTGGGGGAGGTTTGGCAATTTAACAGAGATATATTCATACCATATAAAGTATACAGTCACTGGCTCACAGCATCATCACAAGGTTGTGAATACATCCCCATGATCAATTTTAGAACTGTTACTTTACTCCAGAAAACACATATGAATAAAAAAGAAAACCAAAATCCTCCCATACACCTTATACCCTCTAGTGTTGACTCACAGTGTTGGTTACTGTTGATGAAAGAGTATTAAAATATTACTGTTAACTACAGTCCACAGTTTGCAATACATAATTTTATCCCACATATTTATTATTTTTGTTTATTTTTATTTTTGGTTGTAGGGGTCAGGATACAAATTCAGGTCTTTGGCATGGCAGGCAAGCATTCCATCACCGAACCTCCCACGCACCCCATCCAAGAAGTTAGCATCTGGAGCCTGAGTGCTTTTTTTTTTCTTTTTTGTGAAAAATAACATATATACAAAAACAGCAATACTTCTGTTAGTTGTAGAATAGATTTCAGAGTCTGGTATGGGTCATAATTCCACAAGTTTAGGTTTTTACTTCTAGCTGCTCTAAAATACTGGAGACTAAAAGAAATATCAATGTAATGATTCAGCAATCATACTCATTTATTAAGCCCTACCTTCTCTGTATAACTCCATCATCAACTCTGATCTTTCTCCCACTCTTCAGGGGTATTTGGGCTATGCCCATTCTAACTTTTTCATGTTGGAATGGGCTGTCGATAACAGAGATAGGAGGATGGAACTAGTTGATGTTCTGGAGAGGCCAGCCCCTCTGCATTTAAGGACTTACCTGGTCCAGGGACCCATATGGAGGCTGCAGGTTTCTGGAAAGTTACCTTAGTACATAGAACCTTTGTAGAATTGTATATAATGCCCTAAGTGTTCTCTAGGATTGGCAGGAATGGTTTTGATTCAGGTTTGGTATATATTTTTGAGCCATTTTTATTTCCTCTTCAGAAAATAATTTCGCCATGTTTTTCATCCATTTTTAAATTAGGTTGTCTTTTGGTTGAGTTGTAGAACCTCTTTATATATTTTGGATATTAAACTCAACTGAAATGTGATTTCTAAATTCTGTTTCCCATTGTGTAGGCTGCTGTTTTACTTTCCTGACAAAGTTTTTTGATACAAAAAAGTGTTTAATTTTGAGGAGATTCCATTTATCTATTTCTCCTTTCATTATTTGTGCTTTAGCTTTAAGACTTAGGAAACCTATCACAATATCTTTAATATATTTCCTACATTTTCTCATAAAAGCTTTATGTTCTTAAATCAATGTTTAGGTCTTTCAACCATTTTCAGTTAATTTTTGTATAGGGTATGAGATATGGATCTTCTTTCATTCTTTTGCATATGGATAACCAGTTCTCCAAACACCATTTCCTGAAGAGGCTGCTCTGTTCCAATCGGGTTAGCTTGACCGTCTTATCAAAGATCAACTGTTCATAGATGAGAGGGTCTATTTCTGAACATTCAATTGAATTCCATTGGCCAGTATATCTATCTTTATGCCAGTACCATGGTGTTTTGAACACTATAACTCTGTAATATGCTTTAAATGTGAGGCCTCTCACTTCATTCCTCTAAAGATATTTTTAGCTATTTAAGCACCTTGTCCTTGCAAATAAATTTGGTTATTTGTTTCTCTATTTCTGCAAAGTAAGCTGTTGGGATTTTAATGGGTATTGCATTGAACTGACATCTTTAACTATATTGCCTTCCAATCCATGAACATGGTATGTCCTTCCATTTATTAAGATCTTCTTTGATTTATTTTAGCAATTTCTTGTAGTTTTCAGCGTATAGGTCTGTTGTGGCACTGGTTAAATTTATTCCTGAATATTTAATTCTTTTGGTTCCTATTGTAAATGGATTTTTTTCTTGATTTCCTCCTAAGAATGCTCACTACTAGTGTATAGAAACACTACTGATTTTCAGGTGTTGATCTTGTACCCTGCACTTTGCTGTGCTCATTTATCAGTTTCAGTAGCGTTGCTGTAGATTTTTTCAGGATTTCCTACATATGGCATCATATCATCTCCAAACACTGAAAGTTTTACTTCTTCCTTTCTAATTTGGATGCCTTTTATTTCTTTTTCTTGCCTAACTGCTCTAGCTAGAACTTCCAGCACAATGGGCACCCTTGTCTTGTTCATGATCGTAGAGGGAAAGCTTTCAGTCTTTCCCCATTAAGTATGATGTTAGCTGTGGGTTTTTCATATATTACCTTTATCATGTTGAGCAACTTCCATTCTCTTCCTATCCTTTGAAGTATTCTCATCAAGAAAGGATGCTGAGTGTTGTCAAATGACTTTTCTTGATCAATAGAGAGGATCATGTGATTTTTCCACTTTATTGATGAGATGCATTACATTAATTGATTTTCTTGTGTTGAACAAGCTGTGGTAGTTAGGTTTAGTTGTCAACTTGGCTTGACAAGTTGCCTAGTTCTATTGCTGTGGATATGAGCCAACAGCTTGTGAAGCTCATTTGTCGCTGATGATATCTGCAGTTGGCTAGGAGGCATGCCTGCTGCAATGAATGATGTCTTATTTAATTGGCTGGTGCTTAAATGAGAGTGCTCAATGTAGCACAGCCAAAGCAGCTTAGCATACCTCATCTCAGCACTCACAGCTCAGGCCAGGCCTTTGGAACTGCAGAATGGAATCACCCCGGGGAAAATTGTTGGAACCCAGGGGTCTGGAGAGAAGGCCAGTAGAGATTACCCTGTGCCTTCCCCTGTAAGAAAGAATCTCAGTTGAAAGTTAGCTGCCTTTCCTCTGAAGAACTATAGTTAAGTAAATAAATCTCCTTTTATTGAAAGCCAATCCGTCTCTGGTGTGTTGCATTCTGGCAGCTAGCAAACTAGAATACAAGCCTTGCATATCTGGAAAATTCCCACTTGGTCAAGGTGTATAATTCTTTTAATTTGCTGCAGGATTCAATTTGCAAATATTTTGCTGAGGATTTTTGCATCAATATTCATAAAAGAGAGTGGTCTGTAATTTCCTTTTCTTGTAGTATCTTTGTCTGTCTTAGGATGATGTTGGTTTCGTAGAAAGAGTTAGGTTGCTTTACTTCCTCTTCAAATTTTTTGAAGAGTTTCAGCAGGAATGGTACTAATTCTTCCTTGACGGCTCGGTAAAATTCACATATGAAGTCACCTGGTCCTGGACTTTTCTTCTTTTTTGTGGATGTTTTTTGGACTTTTTTTTTGGGGGGGGGAGCTTCTTGATGAATGATTCAATCTCTACTTGTGATTAGATTGCGATCATCTATTTCTTCTCAAGTCAATGATGGTTGTTCATGCTTTTCTAGGAAGCTGTCCGTTTTGTCTACATTGTCTAGTTTATTAGCATATACTTGCTCATAGTACCCTCTCATTAACTCCTTTATTTCTTCAGGGTCAGTAGTTATGCCCCCTTTCCCACTTCCGATTTTATTTATTTGCATTCGCTCTCTCCCCCGACCCCCACCTTTTTTTGTCAGCCTGGATAAGGATCTGTTTTAGTTTTCTAATGCTGCTGGAATGCAACACAACAAAAATGGACTGGCTTTATAAGGGAGATTTATTCAGTTACAAATTTACAATTTCACCAAAGAAAGGCACTGGCTTTCCTCTGGCTTCTCTGTCATATGGAAAGGCACACGGCAATGTCTGCTAGCCTTATCTCCAGCTTCTGGTTTCAAACAGCTTTCTCTATGGTGCTTCCTTTCTGTATTTCCAAACATCTGTATCTGAGCTGTTCTGAGCTCTGAGCTAAGCTGTAGTGAGTTGTTTATCTTTATTCTGATCTCTTCTGTTTTTAAGCCTCACTCTCTGTTTTAGTTTGCTAAAGGTGCCAGAATGCAACATACCAGAGATGGATCAGCTTTTAATAAGGGGATTTATTTACTTTTCAATTTACATTTCTTCAGAGGAAAGGCAGCTAACTTTCATCTGAGTTTCTCTGTCATATGGTAATTACTGCTGGTCTTCTCTACTGGTTTCTGGGTTCCAACGGCTTTCTCTGGGGTGATTCCTTTCTGTATCCCCAAACATCTGGCCTGAGCTGTGAGTACTGAGATGAGGTAGACTGAGCTGCTGAGCTCTCTTCTGACCTCTCTTTTTCAAACCTCCAGCTAATTAAAGGTCACTCATTGCAGAAGGCATTCCCCTCAGCCCACTGCAGATGTAATCAGCCATAGATGAATTTCACATGCTCAAGATTTAAGCCCATGGCAACAGAACAACAGGACATCATCACCTGGACAAGTTGACACCTGAATCTAACTACTACAGGGCCCATCAATTTTACTGATTTTCTCAAAGAACCAATTCCTGGTTATCTTATTTCTCTCTATTGTTTTCACATTCTCAATTCCATTCAGTTCTCCTCTAATCTTTGTTTTTTCTTTCCTTTGGTTTGGTTTGGTGTTAGTTTGCTGTTCTTTCTCTAATTTCTTCAGTTGAATTCCAGTTAATTCCTCGTTTTTGCTCTTTGTTTTTAATATAGGCATTTTAAGGCAATAAATTTCCTTCTCAGCACCACCTTTGCTGCATCCTATAATTTTTGATATGTTGTGCTTTCATTTTCATTTGCCTCAAGATACTGACTGATTTATCTTGTAACTTCTTCCTGACCCACTGGTTGCTTAAGAGTGTGTTAGTTTAGCCTCCACATATGTGTGAATTTTCCAGTTTTCCACCTGTTATTAGTTTCCAATTTCATCTCATTATGATCTGAGAAAGTGTTTTGTATAATTTCAGTCTTCTAAAATTTATTGAGCCTTCTTTGTGACCCAGCATATGGTCTATCCTTGAGAATGATCTATGAGCACTTGAAAAAAATGTGTGTCCTGCTGTTGTGGGGTGTAATGTTCTATAGATACCTGTTACATCTAGTTCATTTATTGTATTATTCAAAATCTCTATTTCCAAACTGATCCCCTGTGGATGTTCTACCCATTGATGAGAGCGGGGAACTGAAGTCTCCAACTATTATTGTAGAGGTATCTACTTTTCCATTCAATGTTGTCAGTTTGTGCCTCATGTATTTTGGAGCACTCTGACTTCATGCATAAATATTTGATTGTTTTGTTATGGTCTGAATAAAATATTTTTCCAACTTTTCACTTTCAACCTATTTTTGTCCTTGGATCTAAAGTGAGTCTCCCATAAACAGCAAATAGATGGGTCCTGTGCTGGTTTGAAAGGATGTATGTCCCCTAGAAAACCCATGTTTTAATCTAAATCCCATTTTGTAAAGGCAGTTGCTTCTTCTAATCCTTATTCAAAACTGTATGCTTGAAATTATAATTAGATTATGTCCCTGGAGATGTGATTTAATCAAGAGTGGTTGTTAAACTGGATTAGGTGATGACATGTCTCAACCCATTTGGGTGGGTTGTGATTAGTTTCTGAAGTCCTATAGAAGAGGAAACATTTTGGAGAATAAAAGAAATTTGGAGAGAGCAGAGAATGCTGGAGCACCACTAAGCAGAGAGTCCACAAGCCAGCGACCTTTGGAGATGAAAAAGGAAAACGCCTCCCGGGGAGCTTCATGAAACCAGAAGCCAGGAGAGATGATGCCATGTTTGCTGTGTGCCCTTCCAGATGAGAATGAAGCCCTGACTGTGTTCGCCATGTGCCTTCTCACTTGACAGAGAAACCCTGAACTTCATTTGCCTCCTTAAACCAAGGTATCTTTCCCTGGATGCCTTAGATTGGACATTTCTATAGATTTGCTTTAATTTGGATATCTTCTCGGCCTTAGAACTGTAAACCAGCAACTTATTAAATTCTTTTTAAAAGCTATTCCATTTCTGGTATATTGCATTCTTGCAGCTAGCAAACTAGAACAGGTCCTGCTTTTTAATCCACTCTGCCATCTGCCAGTCTATACCTTTTGATTGAGTTTAGTCCATTATCATTTAATGTTCTTACTGTAAAGACACTACTCTCCCCTATCATTTTGTCATCTCTCTCTCTCCTTTACTGAGAGTCTTCATTTCTACACTCTTCTCCAAACTTCTCTCTCTGCCTGTAGTGATCCCTTTGATAATGACTGTAGAGCAGATCTTTTGTTCACAAACTCAATCACTATCTGTTTGTCTGAAAATATTGTAAACTCCCCCTCATTTCTGAAGGAATTTTGCCAAGTATAGGATTCATGGTTGGCAGCTTTCCTTTCAGTATCTTTGATATGTCAGACCCCTGCATTCTCACCTCCATGGTTTTTCCTGAGAAATCCACACATAGTCTTATTGAGCTTCCCTTGTATGTGATAGATTGCTTTTATCTTGCTGTTATCTCTTGGCCTTTGACATCTGACAATCTGATTAGGAAGTATCTTGCAGTATGCCTATTAGGATTTATTCTGTTTGGGTTACGTTGCATTTTTTGGATCTGTAATTTTATATCTTTCATAAGAGATGGGAAAATTTCAGTTATTATTTCCTCCAGTAGTCTTTCTGCTCCTTTAACCTTCCTTTTGCCTTCTGGGACATCCATAACATATATATTCATGCACTTGGTGCTACGACTTAATTTCCTCTTCATATTTTTCCCTATCTTCTCTTTTGGGTGTCCAATTTCTGATTGCCTGTCCTCTAGTTCAGTAATACTTCCTTTTGCCTCTTCAAATCTACTGTTGTAGGTCTCCACTGTGTTTTTAATCTCTTCTATTGTGTCTTTCATTCCCATAAGATCTCCCCTTTTCTCCCCCAAGCTTTTGAGTTCTTCTTTATGGTCACCCAATATCTTTTTTATGTCTCTCATCTCTTTTGTCATATCTTCGCTCAAGTCACTGGTCTCATTTTTTATTTGATTTATCATATATCTTTGAATATCATTAATTAGTTGTTTCAACTCCTGCATCTTGTTTGAAGTGTTAGTTCGTTCTTCTGACAGCCATATTTTCATTTTTTCTAGTGAGACTTACCATTTTTTTGTGGGTGTCTAGGCATCTAATTTCCTTGATTAATTTTTCTTCAGGTCGTTTTCATTCTTTTTCCTAGGGTTTCTTGTTGTTTGGCTTTGTTCTCTATGTGTTATTTGGCATTCCACTTATTCTAGACTTCTATCATAGCTTCTGTTTAACTGATCAGAATTTTTTAGCCCTTGTTTTTCTGGTTCTTGCCCTGCCTAAATGGAACTTTTTCCTTGAGGAAGGTCTCCACAGATATGAATGAACTAAATGATATTTTTACAGGCCAGAAAGACCCAGGTATCAGGAGGAGGTGTAACCAGTATCAAGTTTCCCTTAGGTTGAAACTTGGCAGGTTGTCAGACTTTCCTGTGAGGCCAATAAGATGCAGTTTTTCCTATCCTGCCCAGCAGGTGGTACTTGTTACCCCGCAGCTCCCTAACAGGTGTAAAGTGATGTGGAACCTTAAATTCTCAGCAGATCCTGTCCCTACCAGGGGCGTGGTTGAGATGGAGGCTGAGTTAGAAGGCAAGCTCAAGTTGTCTCTGTTTTACATACCCTGGGGTCTGAATTCTCTGAATGAAGGATGTCACTTGAGCTGGCCCCACTCCACTCTCTTTTCTTGCACAATATATGTCTTTTAGGGAATTATCTCCCTCCCCTGACTCATTACTTTGTGTCTCAGATCTATTTTAACTCTGCCTTTCCTGAGTCAACAGTGACAACTGAAAATGTCTGAGGCTTTCTCTAATGACCTACTTAGAATAATTTAAATAAAAGAAGAATAAGAAAAAAATAGAGAAATCCCTTTTCAGAGCTAAGGTTTGTGAGTCAAGATCCGAAACTGGTATCTAGCTCTGTGTGCTCCTTTTGTTCAATCACAGCTGTTTTCCAGTATTCTCAGCTTAATGAACTGCAAAAGCATCCATTTTGTTTGTTTTTCCCATCAGTCCCACTTGCCTCCTTCAGGTAGAGACCTCAGGGTTCCTTTCCTGCTTGCTTTGGGTTTATCTGTGCTAGGAACTTGTATTCAACAGTCCAAATTTGCTAATTAAAATTGCAATCAGGGAGACTGCTTCAACATCCAGGGGAGAAGCAAAGCACTCTCCAAGCAGTAAGAATGGACTTCTGTCTTCATATGGCAACATAAAATCAGGCGAAAGAAGCAGTCTCTTAAAGAGAAAAGGCCACGCTCCTGTTTTCAGCACCCATTCAAGATGTCACAATGGACTCTAGTCAATGTTGTTTTGGCTTTACACCAGATGCAAAAGTAACAGGAGAGAAAATAAATGGGACTTCATAAAAATTTAAAACTTCTGTGCATCAAAAGACTTCAGCAAGAAAGTAAAAACAGAACCTAAGGAATGGGAGAAAATGTTTGGAAACCATACATCTGATAAGAGTTTAATATCCAGAATATATGAAGAACTCCTAAAACTCAACTACAAAAAGACAAATACCCAATTTTAAAATGGGCAAAGGACTAGAATTAGTTTCTCCAAAGAAGATTACAAATAATCAATCAGCACATGAAAAGATGCTCAACACCATCAGCCATGAAGAAAATGCAAATCTATCAAAACCAGAGTGAGATACTACTTCATCCCCACTAGAATGACTACTATTAAAAAAATGGAAAATAGCAAGTGTTGGAGAGGATGTAGAAAAATAGAAACATTTGTGCATTGTTGGTGAGAATGTAAAATGGTGCAAATGCATTGGAGAACAGCTTGATGGTTCCTTAGGAAGTTAAATATCGAATTACCATATGACCCAGCAATCCCACAGCTCAATATATACCCAAAAGAACTGAAAGCAGGAACTTGAACAGACATTTGCACAGTGATGTTCACAGCAGCATGATTCACAATTGACAAAGGTAGACACAACCCCAGTGTCCTTCAATGGATGAGTGGATCAACAGAATGTGGTATATCCATGCAATGGAATATTATTCAACCATAAAAAGGAATGAAGTCCTGATATATGCTAAAACACAGATGAATCTTGAAGACATAATGTTGAGTGAAATAAAGTAGCCACAAAAGGGCAAATATTTTATGATCTCGTTTATATGAAATAACTAGAATGTGCAAATTCATAGAGTCAGAAACTAGAATAGGTTACCAAGGACCAGGTGGTGGTAGGGAATGCGGAGTTAATGACTAACTGGTTTGGAATTTCTGTTTGCATGATGGAAATGTTTTGATAATGGGTGGTGGTAATAATGGCATAATGTTGTTAATGTAGTTAATGCTACTGAGTTGTAGATCTGAAAGTGGTTAAAAAGGGAAATTTTAGGTTGGATTGATAGTATAAATATAATAATATTATTTCATCAATTGAAGAAAAAACACCACAGTAAGGCAAAATGATTAATAACAGGGAAAAGTGTGTGTGTGAAGGGATAGTATATGGGAACTACTTTCTGCAAGATTTTTCTTTAAACCTACAAGTGCTCTTATTTTTCAAAAAAAGAATATGGTAAACAAAATATCCATATTTAGCCATAAACAGGAATGAAGTAATATAATTAACACCACTGAATTCTATATTTGAAAATAGTTAAAATGGGAAATGTGATGTATATATGTAACCACACTAAAATTTTTTTAAACGTTTAAAAAAAAAGCAATCAGAGCTTGGTTGAGCTACCTTTCCTTGCTCCTAGTTGAGGCTGCTTCTTTGTCTCCAACAGAGCCTGTTATGCCAGTGGGGGAGGGGCACCAGTCTCCACAATTAGGGGCTTTACTCACAGTTCTGTGCTGTGATCTTCACCATTTCACCCATTCTAGACAGGTGTAAGATGTTTGTCTGGTCACATAAGTCCCCAAAACAACTGCCAGAGACAGTTCCTGGCTATTTACTCATTGCTCTAGAGGACATACTAAATTCCACACCTCCCTACGCTGCCATTTTGCCCCACCCTCACCAACTGATTTTTGACAAAAGTGTTTAGACCACTCAATGGGGAAAGAACAGTCTCTTCAACAAATGATGCTGGAAAAACTGGATATCTATATGTGAAAGAATGAACATGGGCCCCTACCTCACACCATATACAAAAAATTAACTCAAAGTGAACCAGAGAACTAAATATATAACCAAAACTATTAAATTCTAGAAGAAACATAAGAAATCATCTTCCTATGTTTGAATGGTTTCTATGAAGAATGGTTTCTTCAACTTTACACCAAAAGCACAAGTAACTAAAGCAAGAAGAGATAAACAGGATTTCATGAAAATTTGAAACTTCTGTACATCAAAGCAAAGGAAAAGGACATCCTATAGAATGAGAGAAAGTATTTGGAAACCATATATCCAATAAGAGTTAACATGCACAATAAAGAAAGAAATCCTATAACTCAACAACAAAGAAATAACCCAGGTCATATATGGGGAAAATGACTCACACAGACATTTCTCTAAAGAAGAAATATACATGGCCAAAGAGTTCATGAAAAGATGCTCAACATCATTAGCCACCATAGAAATACAAAGAGATACCATTTCATTTCCAACTAGAATGGCTACTATTAAAAACAGAAAATTACAGGTGTTGGAGAGGATATTCAGAAATAGGAACACCCATTCATTGTTGGTGGGACAATAGTTTAATGGTCCCTCAGAAGAATACCACATTACTCAGCAATTCCACTTCTATGTATATATCCAAAAGAACTTAAAGCAGGAACTCAAACAGATATCACATGAATGCTCATGGTGGCATTATTCACAGCTGCCAAAAGATGGAACAAGCCAAGTACCCATCAACCAATGAATGGATAATCAAAATAATGGAATACTATTCAGTCATAAAAGGGAAAAAAGTTTCGATACATATGAAACAAGCTACACATAAAAGTTCAAACAGATGATCCCACTGATAGAGAACAATTAGAATGAGCAAATTTTTAGTCAGAAACTAGAATATACCAGGGAAGAGAGTGGGGCTACAAAATGGAGAGTTATTGCTTAAATTATACAGAGTTTCTATTTGGCTTGATGGAAAAGTTTTGGTAATAGATGGCGGTGATGGTCATACAACAATGTAAATGATGGTAGCACAAAAGAATTATATATTTGAATGTGGTTTTAAGGGGAAATTTCAGGTTGAATTTACGTTACTGGAAAAAAATCTTAAGAACAACAACACAGGAATGAATAATACACACAAGGACCCATATTGTAAAGCATGTAACTGTAGTTAAGTATAATAATATTCTTTCATCAATTTAGCAAATATACCACACTAACACAAGGTGTTAATAATAGTAGGATATATGGGAACTCTATTTTCTGCATAATTTTTCCATAAATCTAAAATTTCTCTAATAAAAAAATTAAAATGAGGAAGACTATGTCAATCATTTATTTTGGAGAAAGCCTTTAAAAACTTTATAACTGACAAGACATTTAAAAAAGAAGAGAACTGATTATTAATGAAAACACCTATCTGAGAGAAGAAGTATAGGACTGAAGGGAGGAGGAATTAGTTGTAAAAGAAAATGAGAGAGACAGCTGGAGTGAGGTAGGCAAAATGACGGCATAGTGCAGTGTGAAATTTAGTTTGTCCTCCAGAGCAGGTAGTAATTTGCCAGGAACTGTACGGAACAACTGATGGGGGAACATCAGGGACTGAACACTTATTGTACACCAGTCTGGAATGGGTGGAACAGCTGAGATCTGACAAAGAACTGTAAGTCTCCCTAGTCACAGACGCTGGAACTCCTTCCCCAAGAGCAAGCACAGCAGGCTGGTTCCTCAAAGGGAAAGGAAACAGACTTTACTAGTAGCAAAGAGTTAGCTCAATCAAGCTCCAACTGCAGAATTAATTAACAAATTCTGATTACTGAAAACAGGCACTGTGCACAGATACACCTAGAGTAAGCATAAAAGGAACCAAGAGTTTTCACTCTGGCAGGGAGGTGGCAGGGCTGACAAAAATAAAAAACAAAAAACAAACAAAAAAACAGAAGCTTTTTGAGTTGGACAATATAAAATACTGAAAAAGGGCTAGACCCCAAGAAAAGGTAACACACAGAGCCTGAGAACACACAAGCCATGTACCAACTCCAGCTCTGGTTTAGCAAACCCAGAGAGCTGGGGTCCAGCCCTGAAAAGGCTTTTTTGTTTGCTTGCTTTTAAACTTTTTAATAGCTCATTAGATAGAACTGTGAGCACTCTTAGGCTCCAGCACTGCAGCAGGCAAGGGAAAAATTAAGGCAGGTCTGAGAGGCAAAGTAAATAGTCAGGTGAACTATTCCCTAAAGAGTTTATCTTCCCCAAGAAAAGGAGGGCAGGGCCCACCACAAGTGGAGGACCTCCTTCAGGGAATTCAGGTCCCAGGGGCTGGAAAATAGAAGCAATCAAAGCCAGCCTACTACCTCAGCCTTGGTCTCAACCATACTCCTTGCAGGCAGAGGCTGCTGAAATTAAAGGCATCGCATCACTTTAAGGTGGTGGGAAGCTGCAGGCAGACAAGCACTATATGTTGGTCAGGACAGGAAAAGCACAAAGTATAGAGGCTTCATAGACAACTGACAATATGCTGGGTCTCACCCTCACGGAAACTTGATACTGGCTACTCTCTCCTCCTGAAAGGTGGGCCCATCTCATCTGGAAAAATCTGACTGAGGTTGATCATATCTGAGGAGACCCTGCTCAAAAAAAAAAAGGCTCCATATAGACAGGGCAAGAAATAGAAAAACAAGAAATGAAAAATTCTACTAAGTTAAACAGAACTTATGCTACAGCTCTAGAATAAGTTTAACTGAATGTCAAAGAACAGATAGAAAAAAAGTCACTCAACAAGAAAATCTAGGCAAAAGTGTGAAAACAACCTCCAGAATAAACTAAGGAAATCAAATGTGTAGACACCAGCAAAAAATCACGAGTCATATTAGGGAAAATTAAAGATATGGCCCAGTAAAAAGAACAATCCAACACTTCAAATGAGATACAGGAATTGAAACAATTAATTCAGAGTGACTGAGCAAACATGAAAAAAATCTCATCAAAAACCCAAATCAACAAGTTGAGGGAGGATATAAAGAAAACATTGGGCAAACCAAAGAAGAACTTGAAAGTCTGAAAAAAAAAATCACAGAATGTATGCGAATGAAAGGCACAAAAGAAGAGATGGAAAAAAACAAGGGAGACTTACAACAATAAATTTAAAGAGAGGGAAGAAAGGATTAGTGAACTAGAGGACAGGATATCTGAAATCTGACACACAAAAGAAAATATAGGGAAAAGAGTGGAAAAATATGAGCAGGATCTCAGGGAACTGAATAAAAAAACATGGAACACATGAATATATGTGTTATAGAAGAAGAAAAAAACAGCAGAAAGACTACTGGAGGAAATAATCACTGAAAATCTCTTTTATGAATATAGATACAAAAATCCTCAGCAAAATACTTGCAAATCAAATCCAGCAGCACATTGAAAGAATTATACATCATGACCAAGTGGAATTCATTCCAGATATGCAAGGCTGGTTCAACACAAGAAAATCAATTAATGTAATATGCCATATCAATAAGTAAAAGTGGAAAAACCACATTATCATCTTGATTGATGCAGAAAAGCATTTGACAAAATTCTAGATGAAAACACTTCACAGGCTAGGAACAGAAGGGAACTTCCTTAATATGATAAAGGGAATATATAAAAACCTCAGCTAACATCATCCTCAGTGGGAAAAGACTGAAAGCTTTACCTCTAAGATCAGCAACAAGATAAAGATGTCCACTATCACTACTGTTATTCAACATTGTGCAGGATGTTCTGGCTAGAGCAATTAGACAAGAAAAAGAAATAAAAGGTATCCAAACTGGAAAGGAAGAAGTAATACTCTCACTGCTTTCAGATGATGATACTATGTGTCGAAAATCCTAAAATATCTACAGTAAAGCTATGACAACTAATAAAAGAGTACAGCAAAGTAGCAGGGAACAAGAGTACCAACACAAAATCAGTAGTTTCTATACAGTAGTAGTGAGCGATCTGAGGAGGAAATCAAGAAAAAAATTCCATTTACAATACCGAAAGAGTCAAATATTTAGGAATAAATTTAAGGATATAAAACACTTATACACAGAAAATTGTAAGAAATTGCTAAAAGAAATCATGGAAGACAAAAATAAATGGAAGGGCATATAGTGTTCATGGATTGGACGATTAAATATAGTTAAGATGTCAATTCTACCCTCATTGATTTATAAATTCAACACAGTAACAACTGAAATCCAAAAAACTTACTTGCAGAAATAGAAAAACCAATAACCAAATTTATTTGGAAGGGGAGGGTGCTCTGAATAGTTAAAAATATCTTGAGAAAGAAAAACAAAGTGGGAGGTCTCATACTACCTGACTTTAAAACATATTACAAAAATGTCACCTTATGTGTGAGACTAAAGCAAAAAATGTTTATTTGTTACAAAATTTATATTTTGACTAGAGCATTTCCTAATATAACTCATGTAAATAGTTTGATTGAACGTCATAAGTACTTGGAATCTCAGGTAGGACATGAGATTTTTTTGGTTTGTCCAGAGTGATGCCCCGATGAATCCCAGAGTGATTTGATCAGTGACCGGAGAAGTATTTGCAAGCCCCCTTTGGGGAATGGTGACAGCGGGGAGAAATTCAACTTCCCCAAGTTGAATTCTTGATATTCTCACAAGCAGTGTGGACAACCAAAGCTATAGGCTGAGCCCCCAGTCTTGGGCTTTGTTCATATGAAACTTAACCCCACAAAGGATAGGTCAAGTCTACTTAAAATTTAGGCCTAAGAGTCACCCCCAAGAGGGCCTCTTTTGTTGCTCAGATGTGGCCTCTCTCTCCAGCCAACATGATGAGCAGTCTCACCACCCTCCCCCTCTCTGCGTGGGACATGACTCCCAGGGGTGTGGACCTTCCTGGCAACGT
>PVIY010033678.1:0-27787 GCA_004026745.1 Myrmecophaga tridactyla
AAACCCTGAACTTCATCGGCCTTCTTGAACCAAGGTATCTTTCCCTGGATGCCTTTGATTGGACATTTCTTTAGACTTGTTTTAATTGGGACATTTTCTTGGCCTTAGAACTGTAAACTAGCAACTCATTAAATTCCCCTTTTTAAAAGCCATTCCATTTCTGGTATATTGCATTCCGGCAGCTAGCAAACTAGAACAAAGCACAATAAAAACAAACACCTTATTCATCTTATTTACTGTATTCCCAGTTTTTGTTATAGGGGGAGATGTAGTTAAGCACTGAGGGGTATATGTGTTAAATGAATGACTGTTGTGCTGGGTACTGAGATGAATCAGTAATAGCAATGATAGTAGTATATTGAGGATTTTCTATATTGAGGTACCTCTAAATGCTTTATTCAGATAAGTGTGTGTATGAGATCCAGAGGAAGAAAGAGAGAGAGAGACTTGATAACCCTACAGGTAAGAATTATCTTCATTTAACATAAAAAAGAAGAGGCTCTTGCAGAGATTTGTGTCACTCTTCCATGGGCAACACAAATGCAAAATGGCAGAGGCAGATTTTAACCCAAGCTTTTTGGGAACTCGAGTACTAAGAGAGAGGAATCTGAAACTTTCAACCTGTCTTCTCCCCAAATCCTGCTCCTTTGGCTGTCTTGATGAATAACTTCATAATCTTCCCAATTTTCTCAAACTTCGACCTTAGACCCATAGTTGATTTCTGTCCCTTTTTCATCTCCATATGTAATTATTCATCTGCTTTTCCCATAAGAAATTAGGTGTTGGGGTGTCAGATAGTGTAAGGTCTTTTGGCCACTGAAAAGACTTTGTTGAAGGTTTTGAGTGAAGATTTTGGATAGAGGAGTAACATGACTGTATTTCATAAGGATCACTCTGGCTGCTGAGTGGGAAATAGACTGTATGGGGACAAAGAAGCAGAAACCAGTTGGGAGGCTGTTGCAGTAATTCAGGTGAGAAATGATGGTGGCAGTAATAAGAATTGGTCAGATTCTGGCTATAATTTAAAGATATCTGCTGATGAGTTGGATGTGGAGAATAAAAAAGGGAGAAATCAAGGATCATTCTAAAATGTTTGGCCTGTTCAGAAAAAAGAGAATATTTCTAGGGCCAGAAAGAATTTAGTTTTGACATGTTATGTTTGAGACACCTTTTAGACATACAGGTGGAGATGTCAGATTGGCTATTAGAGAGTCTAGAGTTCAGGAAACGTGTTCTGGGTGGAGATGTAAATTTGAGTCATGGGCATTTAGATGTTTGAAGCTGTGAGACTGGATGTGATCATCAAGGGTGTGAATGAGTATAGATTGAGGAGAACTACATGGAATAGGTCTCAAGGCAGTCCTAACTTTTAAAGGCCAGGGATATGAGGAGGAACCTCAACAAAATTTTGTATGGACTGGAAGCCTCTGGAAACCTGGAAAATCAGCCAGTCAGAATGCAAATACATAGGCTTCACTACAGAACTACTGATTCAGAGGCCTGGGGTGGGGGTGGTGGTGGAGGCACAGTGCAGGGGATTCCAGCAATCTGTTTTAACAGTCTCTTCGGGTGGTTTTTAAGCATGTTAAAGTTTTTGCATCACTGTCTAGAGGATCCTGAAGATTTTCGTTTAAACAGCATTTCTGTAGAGGGGTTGTTGCACTTCTCCTTGTAGGGTTAGTGTGTGTTCAGAGAGCAGTCCTTAGTTGAACTGGGTGCAATGGAAGGGTGCTTGTAAGAGTGGGCTATGCAAAGGTCTGGGATCTGTGGTTGGAGGATAGATGGAGGCTTGAGCTGTTGAAGCAGTAAAATTGAGGGAAATTTTCCAAGTGGACAACCCAAGTGTTGGTGTACTTATGTGTCTGAACTTGCCTTGTGCTTTCGATCTGAAGATAAAAAGATCAGGCTTGGGAGAGAAAGGAGAGAGCTCATGAATGCTGTCTTTGCACAACTACTGACTAGCTAAGAACTGATTCCAAGAGTTATCTCTGTATATCAGATGCTGTTAATGGAGTTGCTTAAGTGTATCCAGGGTGCTACACCTGTACAAGGTGGAGAAGGTAAGTAAAGAAAAAAGACTCAGTTTCTTGGTGATGTCGACATCTTGATGGGATTTGAAAGGTGATAAGCCAGCAGTTTAAATAAGGCATTTGTTGAATCCCAGATTGACTTCATTGAGAAAAAGTTGTCCTTGTACTAGAATATATGGGCATAATTCAACAGGTCCATGTACTTGAGTGGGGAGCAAAATTTATGCTTATCTAGTCTAACTGAAAATGAACATGTCCTTCAATTAATAATGTAGGCAAGATACCACAGTAGTATTAACTGTACCTGTGATTTTGTTATCCATATAAATCAGAGCTGTTTTGATGTATTATACTTGGCGTGGGTATTTCAAAATACTGTTTATACTAATTACTGTTTTGAAATACAGTAGTTAATTCTTCCTTGATATTTAATGTGTTAATAAAGAAGCACATACTTGGTGATTTAATATTTTTAAAAATTGTATTTCACTATAATTGGCTTTTTAAATAATCCTGTGTATTTTATTTTATGCATTTAAATCCTAAAACCCAGAGGGACTATCCTCTCCAAGATTATCAGTTGATTACATCCCCATATCCTTTAGTGTCATCACCCCTTCTCAACATGAAATAGTTAGAATGGGCATTGCCTAAAGATCCCTATAGATTGACAGAGGGATCAGAAGAGGAGGTATAACAGAGAAAATAGGATATAACAAATGAATATGGCTACTGAATCACCATATTAATATTCCTTCCAGCCTCCAGTGTTTTAGAGCAACTAGCAGGAAAAAGCTGAGATGGTGGAATGGTAGCCCATGACAAACTCTGGGATCTGTTCTGTAATTAATTGTTGAAATGTGCTTTGAACATTATTGCTTTTTCTTTCTTTGCTTTGTATATATGTTATCTTTTACAATAAAAAATGTTGAAAGACAAAACAAAATAAAAATATCATTCAGAGTAGGAATCTGTAAGTATTGACAGACTGCCAAAGAGGGCCTTGGCACAAAACAGGTTAGAAACCGCTCATTTAGAAGACATTTTCTAACCTATACCCTGCTTTTTAGGATCCTTGAGTCAGGATATATTTTTATGTTTTTGCAATTTCCGTAGTATTACATTAATAAAGCTTTTATACTCTAGATTTTCTTTCACAGGGCACAGGTCCTATATATTCGTGGGCTCTTCCCACATTTCTGAAGATCCTGAATGTTACTGAGATTCCAGTTGCTGGACCCTCTGCGTGGACACTTCTCTAACTATCCCAGCCATTTGCCGCATTCTCAGCTCTCTGGACTATGGACCCTTTCAGTGCAGGGTCTCTAAATACAGCTACTTAGGAAATGTCCCTGGAATAATTTTCAGAAGGTGTGATCCCTAATGGGGACAGAGAACTTTAGGGGCCAGAAGAAAGGACTCAAGGACTCTTGAGCATACAGGTCCTTGCTACATGGAAACCAACCTGGCTGTGGCAAGTGAAGGTGGAAGCTGATACTTTTGACCTTAGACATCCATTTGACACTCCTTGCCAGAGCTTAGAGGGTCTCAAGAATTAAGAAGCCCTGGATATTCTGCTTCTCCACCTTGGAAAGATCAGCAAATAAATTAAATCACTGTAGCTTTCAGAAAACCCAGGAGAGGAGACCATGGAAACTTTGACTTCAAGGCATGGGGAGAGAGGTAAGAATTAATGTAGAGTGTGGGTTTAGGGAGAATCTGAGCTGAGTGTGGAGAGAGAAAAAGTTGGGTGAATGAGGATTGCCTCAGGTGGGAAGAAACTCATGTGAAAGCTGCACATCTTCCTAAGATTATCTTCCAGGTAGGTAATCTGAGAGCACAAGGTTAGCACCACCTCTTCCTCATGGCTGCTTTCTCCTCCCCACAGCTCTTCATTCCCAAGCCTCAGCCCTTTCCCAAGAGGGAGAGGACAAGATCAAGTTTCAGGTGGGTTGAGTTTTCTTTTCCCTGTAGAAGTACCACCTCAGGTGTCAGACAGTAAACATACCTCCCTTTCTGGATAAAAGCAAAAAGAATGAAAAATGTATTAGGTGAGGATATTGCATTACTCATTGAATTTGTCCATAAAATAACTGTGAGATAGGTGGTATGAACCAGTTTTAGAAATGAAGAAACAAGTGGTGAATCCTGGATTTGAATCCATGTCAGGAAGACTCTGAAATTTGCCTTTCTGCTCTACATGCTGCCTATTGGTAATAGTTTCATCTAGGGGCTTAGCCTAAATTATGCAGAGAGGTGACTCTACAATTAATAAATCCTCCTCTGCCAGGGCTTTTCTCCTCTGTGGGGCTTTTCTCTTATTTTGAGATGAATTTATAGGTGTAATATTTATGTATGTTTATAATATACATAATGTAAATTTATAGATGTACTCTTTATATTTTATATGTAATATTTATAGATGTAATATTCTCTAAGTAATACATCCTTAATAAAAATTACACCAGAAACAGAATTAGAAGACAGCTTACTGGGGGCAAAAAGTTTCATCCGCACAAAATTTTAATAGCCTTACTTTAAAAGAGAGGTACAAAGAAAGACCTGAGCATTTGTGTTCAGGAAGAAGGAAAGGAAGAAAACGAGTTACCAGTGATCATATGAAAAGATGACCAGCCTCACAATTATTCACAGTGATAGAGAGTGAAACAAGGTAAGATTGTTTCCCTAGCTGATGGCCAAAGATTTGACAGATCAGTATCCACTGTTTGACAGAGTACAGAGAAATGAGTGTATCCATATATTTGCAGAGGGAGGGAAAGTAAAATCAGTTCAGCCTTTCTGGAAGTTCTGTGTACCTCTGATCTGGTATTTCCTACTCTGAGAATTTATTCTAAATCAGAATAGGTATTTAAAGAATGATCATTACAGCATTCTTCCTAACAGCAAAAACAAATGGAGGGAGATTCTATGTACAATCCACTGGATTGGTGAAATGTATTCATTCATTTATTCCATTGTGTAGATCCTCTGCTGTTATCAAGTGTGATAAAGTGATTGAAACTATTAGGATGAGGAAATATGCTCTCTTGCTTTCTCCCAGTATCTTGTGCATGTTTATCAGTTGAGTTTTCCTTTAAATTGACAAAATAAAAAAGCAATTGCAGAAATGAAGTACAGTTTTTTACTACATGTGAGATAATTTTCTAGATTTCAATCTTATGAAAAGAGATTATAAAAAATTTCAAAGGTTTAAGTTGCTTTTTAAACCATATGCTTCAATTTTAGATATTATTGATTGACTTCCTGCTATGAGAACTGCAAACATTTAACATTTTTTACTTCCCACCAACTCTTAATATTATATTATTATTGTCATTATCAGCTTCCAATTTATAACCAACTCCCACTGTTGTGCGGTGTTAGATCTAAGTATGTAAATCATTGCTCACTCCCTACTCTTTTACCAGTTTGTCCATTCCTGACTTTTTTATTTTGATAAATAAAGAAAGTTAGTTGGCTTATTTCTTTTTCATATATAGTTTTTCCACTGAAGATTTATTTGTGCAATGTCTTCCGAGTTTTCTATGCTTAAGAATGTCTGTTGCGTTTATACCCAAAAGGCAAATTGCCTGCACTTAAAATTCTTCAGTCACACTTGTACTCAGGACTTTTTGTACATTGCTGCATTTTCTTCTGGCATTGAGTCTTGCTTTTTACCATGGCATCTCCATTCATTTTTTAGTGCACTTTTCATTCTAGTTACTGGGTAAGTACATTACATTACTTGTTGCATTTATCTTCAAAATAGCTGTGTGGGATAGGTGGTGTGATCTATTTTAGAATTGAAGAAGCAAGTGGTGAATTCTGGATTTGAACCCAGGTCAGTATGGCTCCAGAAAGGCAAGTTATGCTTATTTTTTGACAACACCTTGGCTAGGTGTCATTTTCATGGGTCACACTTTATTTCACTTCCTCCATTATCTTCTGGCACTCATCAGTTCTTTAGCCTGGATGTCTAAATTATTATTACTATTATTTTATCAATTTGTCCTACAGGAACTCCTATTAGATAAACAGCATAATTTCTGGATCTGTATTCCCCATTCTTTAACTTTTCTGTTATTCTCTTCTTTGAAATTTTGTTGTACTCCAGGACTCTGCTCTGGTTCCAATTTACTAATATTTTCTTCAGCAAATTGTTTTATTCTGCTCTTTAGCTCATCTGTTGGAGTTTGTTTTTCAATGGTAGCAGTTTTTTTTTTTACATTTCTAAGCACTCTGATGTATTTGTTTTTATACGGAGCTTTTTCTCTTCCCTGTTCTCTCCCAAGAAATCTCATAAATATAGCTTTTGAGTCCTGTGTGTTAAAGTTGTCCTTTTAACCTTTTCCAAAGCTACCTGTTCACAACTATGAGACTTTCCTCCTGCTTGACCCACCTTTTATGCGGAACCATCATAGAGATGTTTTTAGATTGTCCACCTTATGAACTTACAGGGCTAAAAGCCTGTATAGCCTTCTTGACCAAAAGGGGGAAGAGAGAAAGGAGACAAAATAAAGTCTTAGTGGCTGAGAGACTTCAGAGTTGAGAGGTTATCTGGGAGATTATTCTTATGTATTATATAGATACCCCTTTTTAGTTTTATGGTGTGTTGGAGTGGCTAGAAGGAAGTTCCTGAAACTGTTGAACTGTACTCCAGTGACCCTGATTCTTGAAGAAGACTGTATAACTATATAGCTTTTATAATGTGACTGTGTGATTGTGGAAACCTTGTGCATGATGCTCATTTTGTCCAAGATGTGGACAGATGAGTTAAAACAAACAGATTAAAAGTAAGTAAAGAATGGGGGAGATAAAGGGTAAAAATGGGTAAATTGAAATACTGGGGGTCAGTGAGAGGGAGGGATAAGGAATACGGGATGTATGAGTTCTTTTTTTTTTTTTCTTTTTATTTCTTTTTCCGGAGTGATGCAAATGTTCTAAAAATGATCATGGTAAAGAGTACACAACTATGTGATGATATTGTGAGCCGTTTATTGTATAATATGGTTGGACAGTATGTGCGTGGATATTTCTCAATAAAAATATATTTTTAAAAAGCCCTTGTAATACCAATAAAATAATACTAATCTTTAAAGCCTATAGGAAAGATTCTTAAATACTGCTGGGACAAAAGGAATGCATTTCCTTTAAAAACCTTAATAGATTATTACCAGAGTATTTGACAGAATATCTTAGCAATTCATGCAGTTTGCCCATGTCTTAAACCCCAGGATATATCAGTAGGAAACTTTTGCTGATCTGGTATAGCAGAGCTACATCTGATGGTGGCAAAGTTCTCCCATTTTATTTTGCATCTCCTGAATATCAGATGTGATAAGCATTTTTCATATGTTTGTTTGGCTGTATTTGTAGTTTCTCATCTTTGAATTGCTTATGAAACACTGTTGCCCATTTTTTTCATTTATTTATTTCTTATTCCATTTTTCGGAACTCTTTCAATAGAAGGGACTTGCCTAACAAAAGTATCACAGTTATTTTCTCTCAATCTTTACTTTCTTAATGGTGACTTGACAACAAAATTTATTAATTTTCCATAGTATAATGATTTATTACTTCTCTTTTATGTGTAATTTAGTGAGGTCTTACCTATCCTAAGTGTAATAAAAAAGGCACCTAAATAAAAAAAAATATTTTAGATTTAAATTTTGAATGTCTAATATAACTAATTTATTTTTGTAAATAGTATAAAGTTGACGTTTAACTTCATTTTCTTCAAGATGGATAGTCAATTTTGACAATGCCTTTTATTAAATCTAATTAAATATTCTTTTCCAGTAACCAAAATACCACCCTTATTATTTATGTATTTATTTATATGTTTACATACATAAACTCTCTCTCTCTCTCTTTCTCTCTCTCTGTAGAGAGATGTCAGTTGATTCATATTTCATATTTCATATATGTCTGGATTCCATACTCTTGTCCCCTGAATTACCTGCCCATCTCTGCATTGTTTTACTGTTTATAGTGGACACATACTTTTGAAATTTAAAATTATGAAGAGAAAAAGAATGTTGGAATTCAAATTTGGCTAAAACTTAGCTGTAATATTATCCCAAACCAGGTGCCCTTTGATCTTGAACAAGAGGCTGTTGGTGTATTCAAGTTTTTTTTCATATATTCGCTCAGCAAATATTTGTTTGGTACCTACTTCAGGCCAAACATTATTCTAGGCACCAGTGATATAGCAGAGATAAGATAAACAAAATCTTTGTCCTCATGGAACTGATAACTAGAAGAGGGAGACAGATAGGAAATAAGTTAAAAACAAGGTTTTAACGTGAGTATTCTACAGAATAAAACATGAATGAGAGAAAGTCTTTGCAGATGAACTATGTTTTAGAATCAGATGTTTCTAGGAAAAGAATCAAATGTGAGAAATGAGAGAAGGTGAAGAATCAAGGATGACTCTAAGGTTTTCAGCCTGAATAACAGGGTAGATGGGGCTTCTGTTTACCCAGATTGGGGAGACTAGGGGGAAACAATTTTTGGGGAAAGAATTCTGGTTTGAGATACCTTTTAGCCAATCTAAGGGACAGTTGGCTATGCTGGAACTCACTGCACAAGGCAGGGCTGAATATAAAGATTTGGGAATGCCCAGCTGACCTCCTCTGTCCCATGCTTTCTCCCAACTCATCCTGCCTCTTGTCTTAGAATTAATCTGGTATTCTTTGGGAAAACCTTCATTCTCCCTCAATTAACTTCTACTTGCACTTTAGAACATAGGTCCAGTTTTACTTTGTCAAGAAAATATTTTATTTTACATTTGTTATATAATATTTTTAAGATCGTGAGTATCTCCATCATAGCTCGACCATAACTGTGACTTCAAATGTTTAATATTTTTCTTTCCTCCTTCAGTAATTTAAGATCTGTGCAAAGAAGAGTTAATATAGCAGGCCTGAGACTGCTGTTCTTCGGGCCTAGTCACAAGGTTGGCCCTTGACTGAATTAGAGGAACTTAGATTTTGGGAGGGTTTCCACCCTAGTAAGAATAGTTCATTGTGCCTAGACTGTGTTTGCAAACAACATGGTTTATGCTGAATGCCTGCCTTTATTCTGAGAGTCTCGAATTTTGGTACATGGTAGGCTGAGGATCCCTATATGACCAGCATCCAATTAAAACCCTAGATGCTGAGTCTCTAATGAAGTTCCCTGGTAGACAACATTTCATATGTGTTGTCATACCTCAGTGCTGGAGGAATTAAGTGCATTCTGTGTGACTATGGGGAGAGGACTCTGGGAAGCTTGTATCTAGTTTTATCTGGACTTTGCTCCATATGCCTTTTCCCTTTACTGATTTTTCTTTCCATCTTTTTGCTGTAATAAATGATAGCCATGAGTATATGCTCATAGCCTAACTATATGAGTCGTCCCAGCAAATCATCAAACCTGGATGTGGTCTTCAAGGGAGGGCTGTGTCTTTCTTGCTTATATCTATAATCCCTGGTGCCAAACACTGTTTTGAGGGTACTGTTTCTCAAATGGGTGATATAGTCACATGTAGGAACTAAACCTTTCATTAGCTACCTTGCCTTCCATCTTATTAAAATGTAACCATGGCTTAAAAAAAGAAGTGAAGTACCTGTGGATCACAACTCACTCTTACCTTGTAATACTTTGCCACAGATATCCTAGGCAAGGCTGAAGGTAAAGTGTAATTCTGAAAGCCCACGTCTACAATTGTCTCTGTCTCAAGAAAGTATATTACATTTCCAGTGACTGAATTTGATGATATTATAGGAATAGAGTTGGTTGCTTTATTTCAACGTGCAAAACTGTCATTCTTCTTCACTAGAGCCATTAGGTTAAAAAATTTGTGCCACACTTCGTAATTGAGAATGACAGCATGGTTTGAAACTCCATGGTATGAACTTCTGCTTTAAAAGTCTCATCTGGTTGAGGAGATGGTTGTAAACACGCATTAGTTGCTTTTTGCCAAATGCTGACATGGAAGCCAATAAAAAAATTTAGGCCTGGAGCAGCAAAGAACAACTGCTGTTGTGGGATGAGGGAATGATTGGTGAAGAACTATCATTCTAGCAGAAAAAAGTGATAATACTCACTTCAGGGTATGTGTAGTAGACATGGCCACTCTTGATTAGCCTGTTGGAACCTTAAGTTGTCACAATCTTATTGGAGGAAAAGTTGGTAATCTACAAGTTAGTCAAATTGTAAAATGTGCAGACCTTATGAGTCAGCCAATTCAGTTCTAGGAAATTACTTTCAGATGTATTCACACTGAACAAAGGATGTTACTCATTTTCCTCTTTGGAAAACCATGGACCATCAATTGATTAGAATAGAAATTATTGACATTGAACCTTTTAATAATACTTGATTTGACTCTCTAAACGGAACCATTTCTCTTTTTATAATCTTGTTTTTATAGTGATGTCAAATTTACCTTTCATCTAGTAGTGGATATTTATGGTAAATAGTGCTTCACATTTTAGGAACCATTGACCTTCAAGGACGTGGCTGTGGTCTTCACCAAGGAGGAGCTGGGGCTGCTGGACTCTGCCCAGAGGATTCTGTACAGAGATGTGATGCTGGAGAACTTCAGGAACCTGGTCTTTGTGGGTAAGGGGAACCTGTCTGGGTAGTTAAAACTTAACTAACTGGAGTGTTCCTTTTCCCTGGAGAGAGGGTGTTTTGGTCTTAGTACCCAGGTTAAAGCCCTTATTTATAGGATTGTTATAATGTTGCTTCATTTGGCTGGTCCTGGATCTTTTTCTTTGTCTGTCCTTCAAAGACCTGAAGGTCATTGGATTAAGAATACATTTTCAGGTTATTTTTGCATTCAGATAATGAGCCTAAGCCTAGCATTTTCTTGTATCTTCAGGGCAACAACCTTTCAAACCTGGTAAGATATCCCCTTTGGGACAAGACAGAGAGACTTGGGTGACAGAGAGAGAAGTGCCAAGGAATGCATATACAGGTGAGAATGATGGAGCCAAGATTCCTTGAGTTAAGATCCTGACTAGGCAGCGAGTGGGTAAGTTTGCCACACAGAGACCCCATTCCCTACCTTTGGTCTTGCCTGTGGCTGCTGGTGGTGCCATTGAAAATAGTAGTTCTGAAATCTCAATTCTGTTTTTCCATCCCCACCTTCTCATGGATTCTTCATGCTTTTTTAGAGAATGACATACTCAGAGTGAGTGAGTGATCTCTGGACTTTCTTTTCTTTGATAGAGACAGCCAGGCAGCAGAAGGCAAAACAATGGCAGAGAGACCATCCCAGAATATTGAGAGCCCTATGATGCATTTCTCATTTAATGCGAAACTTATCTTCAGTATCCTTGAGGTCCCTTGTTATAAATAGATTCTTGTAGCTCAGCCCTAAAAGATAAAAATAGCCAACAAAGAATATCTGAAAAAATGGAAATATTATTTAAATCAAACTGTATGATAAATATGACATTTTGATAGCTTGCAACCAGTATTGTGCATAATGTCATCTGGATTCCTATTTAACTTGCTCACAGAAGACACAGGTATGGCTGGTGCTCCTTGGAGGATTTGGTGCCTTGTTGCTTCTCCCAAGTTCAGAATATAGTTACTCCTAGGAGATGGTGTACTTAGAGCACTAAAAAGAGTTGTGGGCTCTAAAATCAGTCTTCCTGTGTTCAAAGTTCAGCTTTACCTTAAAAGTGGTGGAGTAACTTAGATGAGTACTCACCCCTGTGCCTTGATTTCCTCATCTGTAAAGTGAAGATAATAATGGTTCCTACCTCCATATTGTTCTGAGAATTGAAGAAGTTAATATGTGTACATTGTTTATACATAGGAAGTATTGAAATAATAATTAGCTATTATTATTATTATTGTTAGCAACAAAAACATTGTTAAAAAGAGAAGTGAATTTTCTCTAAAAACCTGCCCAGATTTTTTTTTGTTGTTGGGAAGCTCTGTGATGAAGCATAGTTTTTCACTGTTCGGATCATACTGACATTTAGCTTCAACACTTGTTAATAGGAACCTCTTCCTTTTCTCAAACATAAAAATAAATGATTTGATAGTTAGGATATATAAAGCTGAGTTTTTTCTCTGTTGCCATTATGGTCTTGAGCAAAACATGGTCCAAGTCTGAAAACATGAAATCCCTGAGCCAATCATTAACTTATTCTCATCTCTGAATTGTCTTTAACTCCATAGGTGACAAAAATGAAAAAGGTATGGAGTATACTCAAGAAAAAAAATTAAGGTTCTCGTCACACAAAAATCTCTCCTATTGGAAAATCTGGGAACAGTTGGCTGGTGAATTAACTGAGAGTCAGGACTATAGAATAAATCTTCAAGGGAAAGTTTTCCATTTCTCAGAGGAGGTTTCTCCCTTTCAAGGGTGGGATGGGGTCTCTAGTTGGGGTTCTCAAATTGAAAATTTGGTGAACAGTCTTCAAGGGGATGGTTTCATCAATTTAAAAACTGAAGAGTTTCCAGCCTGGAAAGCTGTAAGACTGGTTTCCACTAACGAATCTTGGTTAAAAGCCTTTGTGAATGAGCCATGGAGTGTCCAAGGAAGATGTAAAAAACTTGACATGGAAAATGCACGATATAAATGTGATTGGAAAGATTATGGCTTTAGCTGGATATCACATTGCTGTGATGATCACAGACTGCCTGAAAGAGCAAAACCTTGTAAATGCAATGAGTGTAGAAACAGATGCGTTACAAAGTCAATAGTTTATCACTCTAGCCCTGGTGAGAGTGGCTTTAGAAGTAATGAATGTGGCCATAGATTCAGGGATGATTCAAACCTTCACACTCATCCAAGAGTACACTTGAAAGAGAGACCCTATAAATGTCATGAATTTGGTAAGGGTTTGAGGCAGAGTGCCCATTGTGATAGACATCAGAGAATCACAAGAGAGAAATCCTTTAAAAATACTGAGTGTAGTCAAGGCTTCAGGCAGAACACACACACTCGCAGCTGTCTCAGAGTCCACACAGAAGAGATGCCATACAAATGTGATGTATGTGGGAAGAGGTTCAGGTATAAATTAGTTCTTCTTATTCATTTGGGAGTGCACACAGGAAAGAAACCCTATAAATGTGAAGAGTGTGGGAAAGCCTTTGGTAGAAGTTCAAACTTGCTTGTCCATCAGAGAGTCCACACTGGTGAGAAACTGTATAAATGCAGTGCGTGTGGGAAGGGCTTCAGTTATAGCTCTGTGCTTCAAGTTCACCAGAGATTGCACACAGGAGAGAAGCCCTACACATGCAGTGAGTGTGGCAAAGGATTCTGCGCTAAGTCTGCACTACATAAGCATCAGCATGTTCATCCAGGAGACAAACCCTATAAATGTGGTGAGTGTGGGAAGGGATTTAATTGTAGCTCACATCTTAGCACTCATCAGAAAATGCACACAGGAGAGAAACCCTATCAATGTGACAAATGTGGTAAATGTTTCAGTCACAACTCATACCTTCAGGCTCATTGGAGAACTCACACAGGGCAGGACTTCTATGAATGTGATGTTTGTGGTAAGGGTTTCAGTTACAGCTCAGGGCTTCTCATGCATCAGAGACTGCACACAGGAGAAAAACCCTACAAATGTGAGTGTGGAAAGGGCTTTGGCCGAAGCTTGGACCTCCATGTCCATCAGAGAGTCCACACAGGAGAAAAACCATATAAGTGTGTTGAGTGTGGGAAAGGTTTCCAGCGGAATTCAGACCTTCGGAGTCACCAGCGAGTCCATACAGGAGAGAGGCCCTACATCTGTGATATATGTGATAAAGGCTTTATTTACAGCTCTGACCTCCTCATCCATCAAAGAGTCCACACAGGAGAGAAACCCTATAAGTGTGCTGAGTGTGGCAAAGACTTCAGTTATAGCTCAGGGCTTCTCATTCACCAGAGAGTCCACACAGGTGAGAAACCACATAAATGTGAAGTGTGTGGGAAGGGCTTTAGATCCACGTCGAGTCTTCACAAACATCAGCGGGTCCACACAGGAAAGAAACCATATACGTGTGAGGAGTGTGGCAAGAGTTTCAGCTATGGCTCAAACCTTCACACCCACCAAAGACTGCATACAGGATAGAAACCCTACACATGTTATGAATGTGGAAAGGGCTTCAGATATGGCTCAGGTCTCCTCAGTCATAAGAGAGTCCACACTGGAGAGAAACCATACAAATGTGAAGTTTGTGGAAAGGGCTACAGTCAGAGCTCACATCTTCAAGGTCACCAGAGGGTCCACACTGGAGAGAAACCTTATAAATGTGACAAATGTGGGAAGGGCTTTGGTCGAAGTTCCTGTCTTCACGTTCATCAGAGAGTCCACACTGGAGAGAAACCCTATAAGTGTGAGGAGTGTGGGAAAGGCTTCAGTTATAGCTCAGGTCTGCGAAATCATCAGAGAGTGCATTTAAGTGGGGAACCATGTAAGTAGATGTGAGTTGAGTACCTCGAGCTAGAATTCAAAACCATTTTCATCTGAGAGTCAACAGGAGAAAACCTATGGAAATAATATGTGTAAAGGGCTGTGTAGCAGCTGAATTTTTCATACCCATCAGCTAGTCTACATAGGAATCAAAGATCTGAAAATTTGGTAAATAGCTTAAGCATTTCAGTCTTCAACAAGTGTCTGATACATGGCAGAATTGCAGGATCATTCTTCAGGAAATGGAGTGTTAATGGCATAAGTAAAAATCACTGCTTTCATCAGAGTCAGCCTTGGGAAGCTTTTACAAATGGTAGAAACAATGAGAATATGTCAAAGGTGAAATTATGGACATTCTGGATTCCTTGTGGGGGGGAATACTTATAAATGGGACAGATATAGGGAAAAAATGGTTACCTTCCTGAAACCGAGATCATATGTACTTTTTTAGAGATGGTTTTATAAAATTTTAAAGATGGTATTAGCATTTTTTGACACAAGTAACTTTTAGAAGGCCTGAAACAGTTATAGCAGAAGTGTTTCCCTTGGCAAGTCTGAGTGATGTATCTCCACTTTCTTCATGTTTTTCTTATTGCATATTACCTCGTGAAGGTAAACCTCTCATAGAAAGCTTTTGGAAACTTCAGGAATATTTTAATCAAGTGTAAAAAGCAATAATATTGGGCTTTTAATTGGAATTGCATTGAAGGTATAGGTTAATTTACAAAGAATTTTCATCTTTGAAATGTGGTTTTCTTTCCATTTTGAAAATATTGTTTCCACTTGAGTATTTTTTATGACCCCTTGGTAATCTTTTTTAGAGTTCTAAAATAGGTTCTGAGTATTCTTAAGTATATTTCTATGAATTTTTAAATTACTGTTATGAATATAACATTTCAACTGACCCCATTCATCTCATACTTTTTTCCATAGAGGAGAAATGCTAGAATATTTAAAAAAATGAGAAATGCCATTTTAAATGGAAATAGGAACTCATGCACTATTAGTGAGAATGAAAATAGGTAGTCTTTAAAAAAAAAGAATTTGTAAGTATCACATTCAGTATGCATAGCCTTGTGGCAATAAATATGGAATAATTTATCCTTGGGAGATAGCTATTCATTCTTAGAAATTCTCTTGTATCCATATGTGGTGCCATGATCACTGAAAACACCTAAACCTATTGTTACCTTGAACTCCAGAGTCGCAGTGTAACATGATATGCAATTTTCACCATCAGGAATACCTGCATGTTTTCAACATCTTGAATTCTTACTACTTACTGACGTTTGGCCAATTAAAAAATATTTCACGCAAGGATCTGTTTAAGCAGTGGGGTACAGCCATTAAGCTCTCATAGATCAGTTTTTTTTACTTTTGGTGAAAATATGGAGAAAGACAAGTTACTATATTTCAGAATGTGCTAAGTGCTTTGAAGGTAAGAAAAAGAGTAATGTTCACCCTCAGGGATGATATTTGAATTACAACCTGAAGAATGAGAAAAATCCAAGCATTCAGAAAGCTAGGGGATGAATCAAAAGTGCAAAGGACCTAAAGTAGGATACTGTTTTAGGGCAACAGAAAGAAGCCAATGCAGTGAAAACATACTGAATGTGGAGAAAGGGTGTACCTGATGAGGTTAAACAAGTAAGTTGATATGGTAGTTCCCATCCCCTGAATCTGGTCTGGCATTACTAACTTGACCAACAGACGATGACAGAATTTACAGTTTGCTAGTTTTTATGTCGAAGCCTTGATATCTACTTCTTGTCTTCTGAAACACTCGTTTCATGGAGACATGAACCTCCATGTAAGGCTGACCAAGCTCTGCCATACCTGCCAAAGGCATGTGAGTGAAGTCAGTGGGTGCCATGCAAAGCAGATAACTAACCCTGCTGAGCCTGACTTGAATTCCCCACCCATAAAATCATAAGTATGGTTAAATGATCATTGTGAACCAGTAAGTTTAGAGGTAGTTTTTTAGTCGGCGATAGATAACTACAAAAGTTGGTGTTCTAGTTTGCTAGCTGCCGGAATGCAACACACCAGAGATGGGTTGGCTTTTAATAAAAGGGGGTTCATTTCATTAGTTCTTCAAAGGAAGGTAGCTACCTTTCAACTGAGGTTCTTTCTTATGTGGGAAGGCACAGGATGATCTCTGCTGGCCTTCTCTCCAGGCCCCTGGGTTCCAACAACTTTCCCCAGGGTGATTTCTTTCTGCATCTCCAAAGGCCTGGGCTGAGCTGCGAGTGCTGAAATGAGGTATGCGGAGCTGCTTGGGCTGTGCTACGTTGAGTCTCTCATTTAAGCACCAGCCAATTAAGTCAAACATCATTCATTGCAGCAGGCACACCTAGTCAACTGCGGATGTAATCAGCAACAGATGAGGTTCATGTACCATTGACTCATGTCTGCAGCAACTAGGTGTTTTCACTTGGCCAAGTTGACAACTCAATCTAACTACCACAGTTGGGGACAAGATTATGCTGGGATTTGTGGGGTCCTGTAAGGGTTTTTTAAACAAAAGAATGGTAATCTGATTTGTGATTTGAGAAAAAAAATCACTGGCTTCTGTGTGGAGAATGGATTTGGGGAGGAACTAAACCTGAAACAGAACAAGAGGGTACTCTGGTAATCCAGGTGAGAGAGAGAGCAGTGGCTTGAACTAGAAATTATTTTTCCTTCAGTCTGTCCCTTTTCTATGGTTCTGTTCATACAGATATCGCCAAAAGAAAAAAATAAAATAAATGAATTTTTGACTTGGCAAGCAGCATACAGGGTCAAAATCATCAAAGGACTTTCCTGGATAACTCCATTTTCAATCCTAGCTTGTGCTGATACAGCTGGGTGGTTCCATGTTTAGTTACATCCTCATGTGGGACATGTTCTCTGGGGCTTCATTTCCCAAAAGCACAGCGTTTTCTGAACCATCAATTTCTTTCTTTTTTTTTTTTTTGTTATCAAGAGTGTGGGTCTCAATTTTAACTTTTCCTCTTGAATTTTACTATAAGCTGCAAGGTTTTACACATTTATTTCTGCAGCTAAATATCTGAGCTCATCATTTTCAAATTCTACCTTCCATCCAACACCAAGAATCAACTTTTCCAAATTCGAATGCCACCTTAAAAGAAGGATCACTTTTCTTCCAATTGACAATGACACATTCATCATTTCTGTCTAAGTCCTCATCAGAAGTAATTTTAGAGTCTGTATTTCTCCTAACAATCTCTTCAAAGCATCCTGGGTCTTTACTATGAAATACCTCACAGTTCTTCTAGAATCTTGCCCTTATGTATTTAAAAAACAGTTCCAGCATTTTTTGGTATTTGCAATTGCAGCATCCCACTTTCCTGGCAAGATTTGCCTTCTGAAATAAAGGGTAATAAATAAGGTCAACATAAACAAAGATATTATTCTAATATGATGTAGAATTTTGTCCTTTAGATAGAATATGCAAATGGTTAAGAAAAACATTTTATAACCTTTCATTAAGAGCAGACTAATATGCATTATTTTAACAAATAGAAAACTATAGTTTTGTGTCAACATACAATTTGACACCAAAAGCTTTTACAAAAGTATTTTGAATACAAGCTGTTTCCGTTTGTTAAAGCTTCTGGGGTGCAATATACCAGAAATGAGTTGGCTCTTATGAAGAGGATTTATTAGGTTATAAATTTACTTTTTTTTTGTTTTTTGCATGGGCAGGCAGCGGGAATTGAACCTGGGTCTCTGGCATGGCAGGAGAGAACTCAGCCTGCTAAGCCACTGTGGACCGCCTTAAATTTACATTTTAAAGCCATGAAAATGTCCAAATTTAGTCATCAGGAGGAAGATACCTTCTTTCAAGAAAGAATGCTGGTTTCTGGGGTTCCTCTATCACACGGGAAGGGATATGGTGATGTCTGCTGATCCTTAACTCCAAAATGTAACTGGTTATTTCTCTCAGCTTCTCTGAGCTCTCTCCAAAATTTCTATTTTTTTTTATCCTCTCATAAAGGACTGCAGCAATGTATTAAGACCCACCTTGAATGTCCTGGGTCACATCTCCATGGAAACAGCCTAAACAAAAGGTCCCACCCACACTAGGTCTGCACCTACAGGGGTGGATTAAAAGAATATTTTCTGGGAGACATAACAGATTCAAACCACCATGCAAGCCCATCAGATTTTTGGTCAGCATTGACTATGACAAAAAGAATTCACTTTTACAAGCCTTCTACAACTTTGCATATCCGTTCAGGTCTTGTCTTACACATAAAAACTAGACATTTTACTTTAGGTCAAAACTACACTCTGTTAGACAAGCTCATCAAATTTTAGTTAGTACTGACTGACAAATTTCCATATTCACCCAGGCTTTGTCCTGGTGAGGACAAAATTACATGCCTTTCTTTAACAAAGCACTGTGTACTTTACATACCATTATACCTTAAGTTACCAAAAAAATCTTTGATACTATCTTTAAACATCCTACAAACATAATTGTTTAAAAAATAGTTTGTCAAGATAATTTAATTTCATTAAATGCAAACTTACATTTTAAACCATCTTAAAGATCTAATGGATATAATGCTAGATTATTTTATCAGTAAACACGCATAAATTTAGGAAGAACCAAATTTATCCCAGCAGAATAAAATTTTATTTGTTTGATTCAAAAGTCATCATAAAAACATGAACAGGACTAGACTTTGTCACGGCATTTTTGCAGCTGTGATTGTCTTTTTCTATTGGAGGTTACAAAATCTCTTTATTTCCATAATAACCCAAAGTTATGAACAACCTCAAAAATGTCGAACTCTGGAAAATATAATTGTTAAATTTATCTCAAGCATAAATCCAGAAAAACTTTTCCATATGTCTCAAGGACATTTTCTTTTACTTAGTGAAATTTGGCAATTAGATCTTATTCAGTTACCCCTATCCAAGACTGTGATAGTTAGATTCAGTTGTCAACTTGGCCAGGTGAAGGTACCTAGTTCTGTTGCTGTGGACATGAGCCAATGATATATGAACCTCATCTATTGCTCATTACGTCTGCAGTCAGCTAAGAGGTGTGCCTGCTGTAATGAATGATGTTTGATTTAATTGGCTGGTGCTTGAATGAGAGAGCTCAACGTAGCACAGCCTGAGCAGTTCAGCATACCTCATCTCAGCACTCAGCAGCTCAGCCCAGGCCTTTGGAGATGCAGAAAGTAATCACCCCGGGGAAAGTTGTTGGAACCCAGATGCCTGGAGAGAAGGCCAGCAGAAATCATCCTGTGCCTTCCTGTATAAGAAAGAACCTCAGTTGAAAGTTAGCTGCCTTTCTTCTTAAGAAGTAACAAAATAAATCTCCATTTATTGAAAGCCAATCCGTCTCTGGTGTGTTGCATTCCGGCAGCTAGCAAACTAAAACAAAGACTATATTTTGATAATGATTTGTTTATTGTGGTTACCAGTGCAAAGGTATTATTGGGAAAAAGGTAACACATTTTATCAAATACTCAAGCACATAAAGGAACTACTGGAAGCACAAAATATGCCAGTTTTGGAAATGTGTTTCCAAAAATGAAACCAGTTCAACCTTTAGTCTGGGTTGCATGTGGTTAGATAGTGTAGCAGAAATCACTGAAAGTACATAGTATAAAATGGTAAAAATAAAAATTGTCAAGCAAGTGACTTTATTGACTTATATGACACCATTCTACTTCATGACATTACATCTCAGGAGATTATTCCTTGGTAAACACAAGTTTGCTGATATCACAACATGGTACTAAAGTAAAACATAGCAGCTATGTAATTCCTTTTTCCAAAGGAATTACAACTGGAATAAACCAAGACCCTAACACTAGGATGAAGTGTAACATGCTATTTAATGACTGTATGACACTGTTTGTTGTTATCTAGGTTAAGGGGCTAAACCAATAGCAAAGTATCCTTTTGTGTAAATGTCTTCTAATATAAAATATATTTGAATTAGTATATTATAATAAAATAATTTATAATAAAGATGTATTTTAAATATATTTGGTTTCAAGTTTGAAATAAATAGAAAAGGATTCTATTTTGGAAGGAAATATGCCACAAGTTAATAGGTTTTGTAACAAGAAATTAATAATTAACGAATGATTGTGATTACTGAATCATTATATAGATTTTTTTCCTTCTATATTGCAGCATAGGCCGAAGTTAATACCTGAAATCACTAAAACTAATCTCAGCCTTGTGTATATTTAGCATTGCAATGGTTGTTCTAACTTAATCTCAACCCTGTTTACATTTATTATTTACTTGAGGATTTACTGTTTATATATTTATAATATATTTTATATATAATATAATGTATATAACAGTAAAGTATGTTTTAATATTCTAGTATTTACTTGTGGCTTGCCCCTATGGAACTTATTTCTGCAATGGCAAAGCTAAGCCTACTTTTAATTATGCCTAAGAGTTACCCCCAGAAGATCTCTTTTGTTACTTAGATGTGGCATCTCTCTCTAAGCCAATTCTGCAGTTAAATTCACTACCCTCTCCCATACATGCAACAGGACTCCCAGCATGTAAGTCTCCCTGGCAACGTGAGATATGACTCCCAAGGATAAGCCTGGATCTGGCACTGTGGGATTAGCAATTCCTTCTTGAACCAAAGGGGTAAAAGAAATGAAGCAAAGTTTCAGTGGCTAAGAGATTTCCAATAGAATTGAGATGAAAACTCTATAAAGGTTTACTTAGTAAAGTTTTTTTTTCCTTTAGAAACTTAAGGCTTCCAGATTGTTTCTATGCCTGAGAATCCCTGAAATCCAGAGTTACCAGTCTCTCAAAGGACATCAACCAGTTTCAGTCCTCTACCTGATAAAGTCAACACTTATTTTCATCATGAAGTTCAAATGGTCATTAACCATATATCCCTAAAGATTGAGAGAATGATCAAATGAGAGGGAGGAGGTTTAACTGAGAAATTAGTATTTAATACATGATTATTACAACTGGCTCATTATATATTTATTTCTTTTTAGTTTTTAGGGTATTAGGATAACCAGAAGAAAATATCTGAAATTGTTGAACTGTAATCCAGTAGCCATGATTTTTAAATATATTTTCTTTTTATTGATATATATTCACATACAATGTAATCATCCAAAGTGAACAATCAGTGGCTCATAATATCATCATATAGTTGTGCATTTATCATCACAATTGACTTTTTCTTTTTCTGAAAAATAACATATATACAAAAAAGCAATAAATTTCAAAGCACATTGCAACAATTAGTTGTAGAACAGATTTCAGAGTTTGGCATGGGTTACAAGTCCATAATTTTAGGTTTTTACTTCTAGCTGCTCTAAGATACTGTAGACTAAAAGAAATATCAGTAATATGATTCAGCACCCATACTCATTTGCTAAACCTGACCTTCTCCGTATAACTATACCATCACATTTGATCTTTCTCCCACTCTTTAGGAGTACTTGGGCTATGCCCATTCTAACTGTTTCATGTTGGAAGTGGCTGTCAGTAATATGGGATAGGGGAATGGAACTAGTTGATGTTCTTGAAGGGCTGGCCCCTCTGCATTTCAGGACCTATCTAGTCCAGGGACCCATCTGGAGTTTGTAGGTTTCGGGAAAGTTACTCTAGTGCATGGAACCTTTGTAGAATCTTATGTAATGCCCTATGTGTTCTTTAGGTTTGGCAGGAATGGTTTTGTTTGGGATTTGGCAAGCTATGATAGGTAACAATGTCTAACTGAAGCTTGCATGAGTGACCTCCAGAGTAGCCTCTCAACTCTATTTGAACTCTCTCGGCCACTGATACCTTATTTGTTATAATTCTTTCCCCCTTTTTGTTCAGGATAGTATTATTGATCCCATGGTGCCAGGGCCAGGCTCATCCCTGGGGGTCATCTCCCATGCTGCCAGGGAGACTTTCACCACTGGTTGTCTTTTCCTCCTATAGGGGAGGGAAATGATTTCACTTGCAGAGTTGGGCTTAGACAGAGGCCACATCTGAGCAGCAAAAGAGATCCTCCAGAGGTGACTCTTAGGCATACCTATAGGTAGGCTGTATTAGTTAGGGTTCTTTAGAGAAACAGAATCAACAGGAACACTTGCAAATATAAAATTTATGAAAGTGCCTCATGTGACCATGGGAATGCAGAGTCCAAAATCCTAGGGGCAGGCTGTGAAGCCAACGATTCTGATGGAGGGTCTGGATGAACTCCACAGAAGAGGCTAACCAGCCGAAGCAGGAAGAGGGCCTTTCTCTTCTGAATCCTCCTTAAAAGACTTCCAGTGGTTTGATTAAGCATCACTCCTTGCAGAAGACACTCCCCTTGGCTGATTACAAATGAAATCAGCTGTGGATGCAGCTGACGTTGTCAGGATTTAATTCTATGAAATGTCTTCATTGCAACAGACAGACCAGCACTTGCCCAACCAGACAAACAGGTACCACCACTTGGCCAAGTTGACACATGAACCTGACCATGACATAAGCTAAGCTTCTCCACTACATACATAAGCTTCACAAGAGCAAGCCCCATATCAAGGGCTTGGCCTATGGATTTGTGTGTCCTTGATGTTTGGCACAGTATCCTAGGTTTCCCCGGTGGTAAAGTCTAACAGTTCCATATTTTCTTTCCCATTCCTCTAGGGACTTTGCCAATACTTTTTGATTATCTGCTTATATACTCGGGGATGTATCTAGATGTTACATTAAGTTGTACAGGATTAAAGGCTCTCATTCTTTTTCTGTACAGCCAATTGATTTTTTTTCATGGATGCCAAATACATTAAATAAGGAAAGACTAGTTTCTTCAACAAATGGTGCCAGGACAATTGGATACCCACAGGTAAAGAAAAAAGAAAAAAGGAAAAAAAAAAAAAAAAAAAAAAAAAAAAAAAAAAAAAAAAAAAAAAAAGAAAAACTTGGATCCCTACCTCACACCATATACAGAAATTAACTAAAAATCGATCAAGAATCTAAAGATTAGTAAAACCATAAAACTCTTAAGGAGTAAACATAGGGGAGGCCTTCATTGCTGTCAATTTGACAGTGCTTTCTTAAATATATCACCCAAAGCACGAAAAACAAAAGAAAAAATAAATAAAATGGACTTCATCAAAATAAAAACTTTTGTACATCAAAGGATATTATGAAGAAAGTGAAAAACCCCACAGAATAGAAAAAATAGTTGGATATACTATATCTGATAAGGTTTTAATTTTCAGAATATATAAAGAATCTCCACAACTTAGCAAAAAAAAAAAAAATACAAACACCCAATTTAAAAATGGGCAGAGGACTTAATAAACATTTCTCCAAAGAAGATATACAAATGGCCAATAAGCACATGAAAAGATGCCCAAAATCATTAGGTATCAAGGAAATGGATATCAGAATAAGATACTTCGCCGGTTTGAAATTGTTATGTACCCCCAGAAAAGCCACATTCTTTTAATCTGAATCCAATCTTTTGGGGACAGACCTACTCTCTGGTGGGACCTCTTAGTTGGGTTGTTTCCATGGAGATGTGACACACCCAATTGTCCATGTGATCTTTTGATTAAATGGAGATGAGACTCCACCCATTCATTATGGGTCTTGATTAGTTTATGGACGTTCTTAAAAGAGCTGACATAGAGCTCAGATGCAGATATTTGGAGAAGCAGAGGAAAATGCCAGGGGGACCCAAAGGGTCCGTGAGAGTTGTTTGAAACCAGAAGCTAGGAGAAGCCCAGCAGATGTTGACATATACCTTCCCATGAAATGTGAAGCAAGCCGGAACCCAGAGATTTGCCCCAGAGGATCTAAAAATGGACTACCAGATGCCTTCCCATGTGGCAGAGGAAACCTGGTTGCCACCTGGCCCTTTCTTTGGAGTCAAGGAATCTTTCTCTAGATGCCTTAGTTTGGACATTTTTATGGCCTTAGAACTGCAAACGTGTAACTTAATAAATTCCCCTTATAAAAGCTGATCCATTTCTGGTATATAGCATTCCAGAAGCTTTAACAAACCAAAAACAGATACCAACTCACACCCATGGGGGGAGTCTATTATTTATTTTTTTAAAAAGGAAAATAACAAGGGTTGCCAAGGAAGCAGAAATACTTGAACCCTTGTATATTTTTGGTAGGAATGTAAAATTGTGCAGCTGCTTTGGAAAAGTTTGGTGATTCCTCAGAAAATTGAACACGGAATTATCATATGACCTGACAACACACCTCTAGGTATATACCCCAGAATATTGAAAACACGAAATCATAACTGATGTTTGTATACCACTAGTGTTCATAGCAGCATTATTCACAGTAGGCAAAAGGTAGAAGCAACCTAAATGTCCTTCAACAGACGAATAGATAAACAAAATGTGATACAAAAATAGAATATTAGACCATTCATTCATAAAAAGGAATAACATTCTGATCCATGCTACAAGATGATTGAATCTTAAAGATATCATGTTGAGTGAAATAAACCAGATGCAAAAGGATAAATACTGTATGATTTTACTTATTTGAAATAACTATGCAAATATGCAAATTCATAGAGTCAGAAAGTATTACAGGTTACTAGGGGTTGGGGATCCAGGGTGCAAAATGGATTATAGAGTTTGGTTCCTCTTATGAAAAACTCTTGATAATGGATGGTGATGATATTAGCATATTATGAATGTGATTAACTCTGCTAAGCCTAACACTTGAAAGAGGTTCAAATGGGGAAATTTTTAGTTGTAGGTATATATTTTATATTTACAATAAAATGTTTTTTTAAAAAATTGTTGAAGGGCTTGCATATTTGGCATGCATAACAAGCATGTTCAAGAATATAAGGCCCATGGCAAATTTTCTTTCCCAACAACGATAAAAGTTAAATAGCACCAATGATAAAAGTTAAATAACACCACTAGAATGTGGGTCATTTTACATGATAACTGTCCTAGGCTATTCAATAAGTCAATCCCATGGTTACAGGTTACTGGAGAGACTGTTCTAGACTAAAAAGACTCAACAGACATAATATTATGAATGGACTTTTAAATATTGATTTAAACATTGTCTATAAAAAGCATTTTTAAAGAAAAATCATTGGTAATTTGAACAAGGACTGGGTATTATGTAATATTAAAATTATTTTAAATTTTGTTTGTGGTAATTTAGTACTTGTGGTTAAGCAATACATGTCTATTCTATAGAGACACATATGGAAATACTTAGGGGGAAGTGGCATGATGTCAGGTGTACGGTTTAAAATACTACAGTAGCAAAAATGGAAATAAGAAAAAGTCATAGTTGCTCATACAGATAAAATATTCATTGCAACATTTTTCACAGCAGCCAAAAATATAGAAACAAATGAAATGTTCATCCACAGTTGAATGGCTAAACAAAATGTGATATACTCATACAATGGATATACTTTCTATTCATCCATAAAAAGGATTGAAGTAAGAGGAGATCCTACAATATAGATGAACCTTGGAAACATTATGCAAAATGAAATATCCCAGCCCAAATGAATAAATATTGTTTGATTCCACTTACATGAAATATCTAGAATAATCAGAATAATACAAAGTAGACTGGAGAGTTAGCAGGGGCTGGGGAGAAGGGCAATGGAGAGTTATTGCTTAATGGGTAAAGAGTTTGTTTCAAGTGCTGAAGAATATCACTAATTGAATATTGTAGGAATCCATTGAAATCAAGGGTAAATTCTGTCAAATGTAGCTCATTTGACATGTTGCTTTGATGACTAAATGAAGGAAATAAATGCACCATCTTATGGGTTCATTATGGGATAGAAGAGAGATTTTTCCTTTGCAAATGGATTTTCACCTTTTCTGAGAACATCTCCCCTTTTATCCTTGGGAAACTTGGCATCCATGATAACCCACCTGTATACACTAAAAGATCAATTCAGGCTTTTCTAGATATTTTGCACTTGTTTGCCAATACAGATGATGAGGTTGTACTAAGCAGTCCTGGATTTGAGGTTTATAACTAGTGAGGATTATATAGATCTCATAAACCTGCTGCAAAAAGAGGGTTTTTTTTTTTTTTTGCTTTTACATTTAATTAAGTCCAATTTATCTGTTTTTTTTTTTTGAGGAAGGGGTTTTTAAGTGATTATTCTGTGGACAAGGAGGTAAGACTTCTCCTCAATTAAATCCTTGTAGGACTTTTTTTTGTCATTTTAAAATTATTTTAAAATTTTTTTAATAAAGCCAATTAACATACAAAACGAACATTCTTAACATCTGGACATTCGATACTTCGTGCGCAATCAGTGGCTCACAATATTATCACATAGTTGTATATTCATCACCATGATAATTTCTCAGAACATTTACATCACTTCAGAAAAAGAAATAAAAATAAAAAATAAAAAACTCATATATACCTTACCCTTTACCACTCCCTTTCATTAACCACTAGTATTTCCCTTTCCCCAATTTATATTAACATTTGCTCCCCATATTTGTTTATTTTTAATCCATATTTTTTACTCATCTGTCCATACTGTAGATAAAAGAGCATAAGAACAAGGTTTTCACAATCACACTGTCACTTTGTGAAAGCTATATCATTATACATTAATGTTCAAGAAACATGGCTACTGGAACACAGCTCTACAGTTTCAGGCACTTCCCTCTAGCATCTCTAATACACCTTAAATTAAAAAGGGGAAATCTATACAATGCATAAGAATAACATCCAGGATAACCTCTTGGCTCTATTTGAAATCTCTCAGCCACTGACATTTTATTTTGTCTCATTTCATTCTTCTCCCTTTCAGTTGAGAAGATTTTCTCAATCCCTTGATGCTGAATCCCAGCTCATTTTAAGACTTCTGTCCCATGTTTCCAGGGAGTTATACATGCCTGGGAGTCATGTCCCACATAGAGAGGGGGAGGGCAATGAGTTTGTTTGCTGTGTTGGCTGAGAGATAAGCCACATCTGAGCAAAAAAAGAGGTTCTCTGGGGGTGACTCTTAGGCCTAATTTTAAGTAGGTTTAGCCTATCATTTGAGGGGATAAGGTTCATAAGAACAAACCCCAAGATTGAGAGTTCAACCTATTGATTTTGTTGTCCTCATTGCTTGCAAAAATATTAGGCCTTCTCCAAATGGGGAAATTGAATTTTCCCCCTTTCTCACTGTCATGGTTAGGGACATGTGTCAACTTGGCCAAGTTGTGGTACCTGTTTATCTGATTGGGCAAGCACTGGCCTGTCTGTTGCAATGAGGACATTTCATAGGATTAGGTCATGATCACGTCAGCTGCATCCACAGCTGATTCCATTTGTAATCAGCCAAAGGGGAGTGTCTTCTGCAATTAGTGATGCTAAATCTAA